>NLAW01001935.1:5685-37194 GCA_002370915.1 Metschnikowia lochheadii | reverse complement strand
TTGATTGATTGATTGATTGATTGATTGATTGATTGATTGATTGATTGATTGATTGATTGATTGATTGATTGATTGATTGATTGATTGCTTGCTTGCTTGTTTGTTTGTTTGTTTGTTTGTTTGTTTGTTTGTTTGTTTGTTTGTTTGTTTGTTTGTTTATTGCAGCCATCCAAGTAAGCAAAATGCGAGATTAAAACTATACCGCGTTGTTTAAACATTAAATTGAAGACATCAGTCAATTACTAAAGAATGTCTAGTATTGATTGGATGATTGAGCTTTAGGATAAATCTGGTGTTGAAGAACATCTTGAGTGAGTTTCGTGTACCTCTTAAATGTGGGAAAGGGGTCCTTTTATATTGGAGTAGGGGGGCCCTGGAAAAGGGTGTGCACATACACGTTCAAGAGTACACAGAATGGTTCTCCTTATCAGCTGTACGTGTGGCACCATGGGTCAGCTGACCAGTGAACCACCAATCCTAAAACAAATTAATGAAGTACCTCCTCTAGTTTTGGTTCAACATCACGTGATGTCTGATTATAATCCGGCACATTGTCCCGTCAGTTAATTATTTTCCCATCAGTTGGTAATTGTCCCATCAGTTGGTTATTGGCCCTTGATTAGTTCATTGTCCCTTGATTTATTCACTGTCCCTTGAATTGGCCATAGACCGCAATGCAGACCCATAACAAAAAACATGGCGTGAATTTGCAAGGCCCCAGATCAATGACTAAGATTTGAGCTGCTCTGAAAACATAAATTCCACCAAATATGTTTTCGTTGTTTCGGCACACACGGCAAGAATTTGTAAGTGTTTCACCTGTATAGTTAGTAGTGAGTAATAGAGCTGTTCTAGTGTAGCCACTATCTGAATTTGAGCCAAAGCATCATGATTCATGATTCGTCCTGCAGACTTACTGGGCTGAGTAAGTAGGAGAATGTCGTGTATGCAGAACACGGAATTCAAATCTTTTCAACAATGCAAAGTCAATGTCATGTGTCAATGCAAAGTCAATGTCAAGTGTCAAATTCAAGTGTCAACCTCACATGTCAGATTCAAGTGTCAAATTTTAGGTGTCAAACCTAAATGCCACACTATAAGATGTTATAATGAAATAAGTCATATTTGACCCCAATAATCGCTTTTCAATAGTAATTTCGGCAACTCAATCCACACTTGAACTAAAAGTACGAAAATCCCGTCATCCTCTAAATTTAGAAAATTCCACGATGCGCTGCGAATGAACACATGGCTTGGGCTCAAGTTGAAGTTGAAGCTGAAGCTGAAGTTGAAGTTGAAGTTGAGGCTGAAGTTAAAGGGGTGCCTGGACTGAATACAGGACACACAGGAATGGCTGCATTGCAAGGAGAGAATGTTCCTGGGGTGTGTGCAGGAATAGGCGCAGTCCAAAAAGGAAGAACTCAAAAAAAAAATCAAAATCAAAGGCGAAGGCAAAGGCGAAGGCAAAGGCAAGAATGATGATCCCATGAAAATTGTGGCCGGCCAAATAAGTCAAAAAAAAGGGATCCATCGAATGCCTGGGTGGAAAAGGTGACGCCATATCGGAAACGTCTGCACGACGCGAATGTCAAAAATGTGTCTGGGCTATGGGCATGCGCGCTAGCTTGTGGTATGCAGGATCCAAATCCCGAAATCTCGAATTCTTTCCGTATCATCTCATCCCACAAGATCAGGGGTACTCAAAGGGTACTCACAGGGTTGGAGAGGGGGAAAGTTTCAAGTCACGTGTTTGTTTGGTGTTTGGGTTTGTATTTGGTCGTGTTTGGATTTGGTGTATGGGTTTCGTTGGTGTGTGTTTGTTGTTTTGGCTCGGGTTTTGGTATTGGCTTGGGTTTCGGTATCGTTGGAGGGTTTGTTGGTTGGGGAATATGTCAGGTTGATGTGTCAAATTACCTATTGGGGAATGAAACGCAAGCAACGCATGACGACAACAGGGGTGATGCATGAAGAGTGCATATGACTGCTGATAGGAAAGAATTCCCGTGCTAAGCCTTGTTGGCGGGGCCAAAACATGAAGGGGAGCAAAGGAGCCAGACTGGAGTGAAAAGTGGGCGAAGCGGGCGCGCACGAGCAAATCCCGAGGTGCAGGCCGTGCATGGCGCAATGCAATGCATGCCTATCCACCAGCTACTTTTCAATTCCCGGCCTTCTCCGCCGGGCATATATTAAAGCACCATTCTGCTCATCCATCTCTGTCCTTCTATATTTCAGTCAAATACCACCACTCTCCAAACCAATTCATTTTCTTGAAAAATCTTGCAACAAAACCACTTTGGAACAGATTTGAACCACTCTTGAAACATTGTTGAAACACTATCACCAAACACCACACTGAAACACTCGATATCCACTTCTATCATGAGTCTTCTGAGTAACTGCATCTACCAGGAACCCCCAACTCAAAACCACTTTTACCCAGTCCCTCCAAGAGGTCCTGCAGATGGCCCCGATTTGAAACACCTCCCGTTTCTGAGCTTATCCCACTTCCACATGCGGCCTCCGCAAAAGGAAGATCTTTGCCCCCTCACTTACTCCACATACTCTTTTCCCACCATCTCAACCCAACAACAAACTCTTTTGCTGTACCCAAAATACCAGCCACCCCCTATTCCTCGAACCACACATCCCAGCCAATTAAATCTCGCCAATATCAATTCCAGTGGCGGCCATTTTCATGGTGACAACTTTAGTGGTGGCAACTTTAATGCTGTAAATTGCAGTGGCGTCAATTTTAATGGCAGCAACGTGAATGGCGTCAATTCGAGTATTCGCCACTTTAACGCCCCCAATTCAAACACAAACACAAACACAAACAAAAACACAAACACAAACACAAATCCACCTTCTAGAAATTCAGGCCCTATAAATATGGAATCCCCTGTGAATTTTTTTAAGGGCAGGGAAATTCATAATGGGTCTGAACATCAAGAACAGACAAAGGGTAAGGAAACTATTGAGGGGAATGCGAGTAGGGGAATTGAGAAAAGGGGCCAAGAAGAAGTTGGAAGAGAAGAGAAAGAAGAGGCTGTCAAAAAAGGGGTTGTCAAAAGAGAGGCTGAATGGAGAGATGCAAAAAGAGAGACTGATTGGAGGGATGCAACAAGAGATGCTGTAAGTTTGGAGAGGGAGGGCTTATATATGGGCGGGGAATGGGTGCGACACGACTCGGAAAGCAGCGTTTCTTCGAATGAATGGGAATCACCGCAAAATAAACGGCCTAAGATCCAAATCAAGCACCCTATGAATATCCAGCAAAGGCCCCTTTTAACCTGTGAACATTGTGACAAGAAGTTTGCTAAGGCATATAACCTTAGGAGCCACGCACGCTCACACTCCACTGAGAGACCATATAAATGCACACAATGCCCCAAAGCATTTGCCCGGTCACATGACAAAACAAGGCACGAACAGTTGCACCGGGGAGTGAAGAACTTCAAGTGTCAAGGATTCTTGAAGGATGGAGTCACGAAGTGGGGGTGTGGCAAGAGCTTTGCCCGGTCCGATGCGTTATCGCGTCATTTCCGGACCGAAACGGGGTGGGCGTGTGTACGGGTTTTCATGGAGGAGGCAAAGACCCCGATTTCTGACCATGCGAATGTGCCGGAACATATGCCCATACTGTCTGGTGATCTGCAGGAACACTTACCTTTACCTTCAGTTTACTCACTGCTGGAATCCTTTTCGTCATCTCCGGTTCACAGGGCTCTACTACATGCAGGACCTTCTTCTTCTTCTTCTTCTTCTTCTTCCTCTTCACCTTCTGGTTCTGGTTCTGGTTCTGGTTCTGGTTCTGGTTCTGCACCATCATTTTTGACAATTGCCCCAACTAAGACTGATAATTTGCAGTTGCTACCTCAATTGTCTTTACCCCCGGTTTCGTACAGCTACTATCCAGTTCCGGTTCAGAACGACCGGTTCCGGTTCCTGCACACAGTGCTGCTCCCTCCCTTACTCCGGCACTAAAAAAAATCAGACCCACCGGAATTGATTCCGACTCTTATGAACAAATGATAAATCACGATTTCTTTTCGAATATGACGTTGTAGTTCAGGTGTAGAGGAATCTCGGGCCTCGGTGCTCGGATCTCGGACCGGTCGCCCACTTCACCGGGTATTTGGACTTCATGTTGTTATCTCGCATGATGCATAGCGTGCTGCACAGAAGTGTTGGATGAGGTTGCTTTTTCAAATACCGATGGTATGCAGGTCAGATCTAAGCCACGTTCCATTCCCCGATAATATACAGGATCCTCGTGTTTTTGACAATTCCGAGATACACTCCCTGGTACACGGGTGTGATTTAAATGATAAAGAGTCATAGACTAGAATTCGAAATCTATGTTAAGCGAGAGATGCTTTTTTTGTTTCATGTTTGTTTCATGTCTGTTTCAGGTCCACCTCATACACATCCTAATGTTTAGCTTCTACTCAGTACTTACTCAGCCATATACTTCACCTATCATTTCTTTGTTGTGTTCTTTTAATACATCTATGCCTGAACTCTTATATTGGTTGATGGTTCCTTAAAGAGAGGAACCGGAGTGGCTTATATACCTTTGAGAGAAACGTGGAACCGAAATACTCTCCACCAGAACAATGGTAAGGATTGTTCTGGAATATTCGAAAGAGGTCATCTATGCACGAAGTGCTCTGATGGCGAAACGCCGTATCACCATTGGAACACTATTCGGACTGAGAGGCTTCATAATACCTTCATAGGCAGGGCCCTGCCTATGGTGGATCTAACATTCTTACTGTGATATCACTCAAGTCACAACAACCCAGTATATAGAGGTTCCTGTTCAGCTCTACTCAGGCATATGTTTGCTTTTCATATCACATGATGACACTGGGGCATATAGTCACTTGACACTAACTCACTTCCGAAACCCATCTATAGCTCTCACTGATTTTCATAGATATTCATCTCCTTATAACAGCCGCCCAATCTGTTCTAAAAGGACTGTATCCTTCTTAATAGTGTTTTGCTTAATCTTGCTACCAACACACGACAGCGAAAACCAAGCTGTTAGTATCATGAGACATCACTAACATTACACACCGTCAGCATACAGACTATTTGAATAGGCGTCAACAGTTCGATGGATTTCCACTATAGAAAAAGGGTAACAGTCTCAATACCAAATACCCGTCTGTCATGAATATACAAAGGCTTTTCATTGCTGATCATTGGTGGTCATTGCCGTTAATTGCTGTTAATTGCTGTAATTATGAGATTGGTGGGGCTTTGTTCATGGCATTGGTGTGGCAATAATTCTTAAATGGTGATCATTTCCTAGGGGAATCCACTGCTTTATGTACTTAGCAGAATTGCTTGGTTGTTTCATCTTTGCTGCATTGTGTGTGCATTTGTGTTGCATTTGTGTCTGCATTTGTGTCTGCATTTGCCACCGAACGTGCAGCTCTTAGTATATAACCACGCGACTCCCTGTGTAGATTTACAGCATTATTTCACCAATGTAATTTAGTCATCAAAACCTTACAGCACCTTTTGGCAGAATAATACGATCGTCGGTATGCTTTGGTACTCAGGGGTAGCCTTTTATTGATATCAGTTATAGAGTCGCGGGGACTATTCACTGACTATATTGACACCAGTTATGGAGATATGGGTTAATGAGAAACACAGAATAAAAATCGTTCATTTCGAACATACATTTGAGTTTGAGTTTGAGTTTCAGTTTGATTCATACTGCCAGTTCATCGGAATTCCTGCATCAATCTAAAATGGTGTGCGGGGCACATAACCTATGGGATGAACTGATGGATGGCTAAAACTCACCACTTATCTGATCAACTCATCGATAAACTGAATTTCCTAGTCTCATGATAATATAATGAAATCAACTGGCTAGGACCTACGGGGCTATTTGGAAGAAGCGTGGTGGAATTGTTTCCTAATCACATTGGTGTGTCAGATTGCGGAATACTCTTACCGCTTTGAGAATGATAGTGCGGAAAACCCAAACCTTATCATACACCAACAATGCCGAGAAGGTTATCCAAGAATTGTATTAGAGGCGAATTGATCTTGAAACATATGGTGCTTACTATAAAAGTTTCTACCATACTAGAATTCGTAAATGCTACATTATCAGACAGAACACAGAAGAGTTTAACATGGGCTATTTACCTACTTTGTCCATTTGAATTATTATTATGAAGTGTTTCATTATTTAAACTGCTCATTGTTTCTCTTTTTACCTTTTGCTGTTTCATTGTTACCTTTTACTGTTTCATCCGAAAGTCAATCAGTTTTACGGGTGTCGGCCTTAAGGAACCTGCACTTACCTCGAACCTCGAAATGTGGGGTGTCGCGCTATAAGAACACCACGGTGTTAACGCCTGATTATGATAACACCCCACTACCGCATTTCTCCACACTATACCGCATCATTCCACCCACTTTTCACCTCACTACACGAAATTTCATTGACTATGGACGGAATTCTTAGGCTTGAACACCAGGTCCCGCACCTCCCCGTGCCCAGCTTATCCGACTCCATCCAGCAGATTCTTACCGCGTTGAAGCCCCTTCTCACCGCCGAGGAATACGACCAGCTTTTAGAAGAGGCATCCCGGTGTCTTGGAGACAAACAAATTATCTTGGTTCAAAAACATTTGGAGGCCGCCGCCTCGAACCCCGCCGTGGCTTGTTATTTGAACAGTATAAATGGAGATAGTTACCCCGGAATCTATGGCGAGATTCGTGGCGGCATTTTGCCCCGTAACCCTTATCTTGTGTTGGAGGATGATCCGTACGCCATGACAATTAACCCGCCCAACCAGGCGCAACGGGCGGCATCGTTGGTCAACTCGTCACTTAAGTTTATTGTGACCATGAGAAATGGCACCTTGAAGCCGGACCTTACTCCCAAATCGGGAAAGCCGTTGACAATGAACTGCTACAGAAACTTATTTGGGACTACCCGTGTTCCTGGCGAACACCATTCAGTGACCATCCAGAAATACCGCCACCTCAATGATTCCAGACACGTGGTGTTTATCTGCAACAATCAGTACTATGCATTGGAGGTGCTTACAGAATTGAACGAGAAGCTGGACCCTTCCCGTCCCAACTTCCACCAGATCTACTTCAATGATGCCGATTTGGCTGCCAAAGTACAGGCGATTTTGGACGATGCCAATCTGGTGGATCGTACCAAATCCGTCAATAGCGGAATTGGGTCTATTACAACGCAGACTTATACTCAATGGGCATCTGCACGCCATGAGCTTGCACGTTCCAGCCCTGACTTAGCGCAAACAATTGATAATGCTCTCTTTGTGGTGGTTTTGGACGATACCGTGAGTCCAACTACTGACCAGGAGAAAATCCTGGCCATCTCCCATGGTCTGTCGATGCTTGCTCCCGGAACTAACATCCAGGTGGGCTCTTGTACGTCTCGGTGGTATGATAAACTCCAGATCATCATTACCAAAAACACCACTGCTGGAGTGGTTTGGGAGCTGTCTACCATGGATAGCACAGCAATTTTGCGCTTCATCAGTGATATCTACACTGACCTGATTTTGAAGCTTGCCAAGAATATTAACGGGGCTGAAAGCACGCTCTTCGATGCCAGTATCCAGTTTGTGCTGGGTCTTGAGTCCGACAAAAAACCCCGGGTCAAACCCTTACAATTCTCCATGACTCCAGAGATTGGCAACCTTGTACATCTTTCGGAGACACGGTTGGCGGACTTACTCAACCAGCACGAGCAGAAAACACTCACCATGAAGCTTAACACGCATCTTCTTTCCAAACTTGGGATCTCCACCGATTCGTTTCTTCAGGTGGGTTTCCAGATCGCCTACTATGCGTTATACGGCAAAATGGCCAATACATTGGAACCAATCACAACCAGAAAGTTTCGAGACGCTCGTACAGAACTTATTGCGGTTCAAACTGATGATATATCCCAGCTTGTCAAGCTTTTTATTTCGTGCAACGAAGATTCCAAAAAATGGGACTTTTTCAAGAGGAGTTGTGCTGCACATACTGAGCAGTACCGGGCTGCAATGGCCGGAAAAGGCTTCGAGAGGCATTTGAATGCCATTTCCCAGGTTCTCTCCAAGCCGCAGGCCGCCGAGAACTTGAACCGGATCAATAGCGAGTCAGGGCTCGAACCTATTGGTGATTTGGATTCGCTCTATGCCGAGCCAATTCCGCTTCTTTCCAGTAATCTTCTTGAGAAACTCTTGAATGCGGAAATCCTCATTTCCAACTGTGGAAACCCTGCGCTCCGGCTCTTTGGCATTTCACCCGCAATCGACCAAGGTTTTGGCGTGGGCTATATCATCCACAAGGATAAGGTGGTAGTGACTGTTTCGTCCAAGTATCGCCAGACGCAGCGGCTTTTGGACACGTTCGAGTCGGTGATGGGCGGTATCAAGGAGATCGTGGCCAACGAAGCCGACATGGTGATGGCCGCAGCAGATACACAGAACAGAAAGGACGAGCTCAAGCACTTGCGGTTGCAGAAAGAACTTAGCAAGGTCAACTTGGACTTATCGCTGACCAGACACCCCATCGACTTGGCCTTCACTGCTACGCCCAGTGCAGAATTGGAGCATGAGTCCTTTTCAACCGATACAAAGGACTACTACTACCTTGGAGGGTACGGGTACTTTGACGAGGGTCAGGTGGCTCTCCGCAGTGACGAGCTTATCCGGGCTGAGTCCTTACTTAACAGTCTGCTGCGCTTACCATCGTTAAGACCGTCTCGGACCGTTTCCAGGCTCCATTCGTCGACCAATCTCAGTGGGTTGGGTAACGAGCTCAAGGAGCGGCTTTCATTGGGCGACCGGATCCGAGACCGGCTTTCTCCAAGCACAAACGGGTCTAGTGAAAATGTGGACGTGACCACCAAAAGCAGTGTCGGGCGATCCATAATGCATAAGTTTTAGGGACACAAGAAGCCAGTCAGCGATTGATCAGCAACGATATTGATCAATGTGGATTTGAGAAGTTGGCAATGAAAATCAATTGATAACCAAGCAATGGCAGCTTATCATGAGACGAGTTTAGTCACCGGCCAGTTCAGAATTACCTCAGGGTTTAGATGGAAGTATGGATCAATTGAGATCTAGGATTAAATCAATTGAGATCAAGGTTTACATCAAGGAATAGATCAAGGTTCCGACAAGAATTCCGAAAAAGTCGGCGATCAACAATGATCAGGAAAGTCAACAGTCCGTCATGATGACGAGTTTCAAGATTCTTTCTTTCTAAATTATTAAGTGGTGCCAATTTATCAAGAGTTCTCAAGTTATCAAGTGGTTCCAACTCATCAAATGTTTCAACTGAGTACTGCTTGAAAAATATGAAGTGGTGACAAAATTTTAAGTGGGTCCAACCTCTTTTTTGGTTACAAAATATTAAGTGAGTCCAACCCTTTCTTTTTTTTTTTTTGGTAACAAGAGATTAAGTGGTGGAGCAAATGCAGGCATGCTCTACCAAAGTCCAGTTGAAGACCAAAGTCCAGTTGAAGACCAAAGTCTAGTTGAACACCAAAGTCTAGTTGAACACCAAACTCTAATTGAAGACCACCAAGATCGATTTCTCTTAAGTGAGTCCATCAAATTATTTATCACAATAAACACAGGACCAACAATCTTGAGATCTTGGTGATTGTGGAGGTACACAACTACAAGAACTTTTTGTGAAAGCGTTGAGTGGTGGTGGTTTATTTTACGATTCATCATCATCATCATCATCATCATCATCATCATCTACCATCGCATTAACAAAACAGTTCTGTTTATAGTTGTGGAACTCCAGTATTTTTTTTCTCACTCATTTCTATTCGAATCTGTATCCACCCACCCACCACCACCTTTTTCTGGGGGTATGTGATGATTTTATCAACACCACCATTAGAGTAATCCCCGTTACATATATGTAATTTAAACCTATATTTTATTTTATTTGATTTGATTTTATTTGATTTTATTTTAATTATATATTTTGTGTTTTGGCAGTATTTCATCTGGTTTGCTTATATGCAGTCTTAATGTGCTATATGCAGGATTTGTGGTATGGAGGTGTACTGGTTTCTCATGGTCCGTCCCTATTAACACACCAATAACCCACTCTCTAATGGATAGAAGTGGCATCACAACCATCCGTAAGGCATTCGTCCGGGTTCAAGGAGTAGATGCCGCCAAGTTCTTGAACGGGCTCCTAACCACCCGTCTTATTCCCAATGCAATTAAAAAAAAGCAACACACCATTTCCCTCGATGAGAATCGGCACTGGCAACTCTCCAAAACCATAGATTTGGAGCAAAATTGGGGGGCCATGCATGAGGACATTTACGACCCAGACAAGAATATCTGGGTCCGTCGGGATGGTGTTTACTCCATGTTTCTTAATTCCAGGGGAAGAGTCATTAATGATTGTTTTAATTATCCATATCCATTACAGGTTACATCAAACCATTCTGAAACAGCATCTGAAACAGAACCTGAAACAGCATCTGCAATAGGAAATGGAACAGGATCTGAAACAGGATCTGAAACAAGATCTGAAACAAGATCTGAAACAATAGATGAAACAAGATCTGAAACAATAGATGAAACAGAAAAGGGGCAAGTAGAGGTATCTGAAACAGGAGGTGAAACAGAAAAAAGTCTAGATCCCGAAAAAGGTCTAGATCCCAAAAAAGGTCTAGATCCTAAAAAGGTTCTAGATCCTATAAAAAGTCAACTGCAAGAGTTGACGGTGACGAAAATGGTTCCCAGTTATGTGCTTGAAATTGACCCTCGGTATCAACGGCTGCTTCTCCTGCTCCTTAAGATCCATAAGTTAAGTGCACGGGTCAAGTTTGATACCCCCCATTTTTTCTCCTATTATTACTATAACGATTCTGTGGAATTCGAGCAGTGGGTAGTGGATATACAGGATCGATATTTTACTACGGTGACTCCAAAAGAAGCCATTCTTAATACAGACCTGTTTATAAAGAACCAAGAGGTATTGGCTGCAGGACAAACGGCTTATGTGCAGTGCTTTGCTTTTGATAATCGGATCCCCAATTTTGGTCTTAAAATCGTTACTAATAAGGAATTTTCTAACCCTACAGATTTATTATCTCCCGAATTTCTTGCTCGTTTTCCAATCACTCATACTATAACAGAGGAAGATGTGATCATGCGGCGTATGCAGGACGGCTTGTTTGAACTGGCAGATGCACCTCCAAACCAATCCATACTCCCCTTCGAGGCTAATTTGGACTATGTAAATGGTCTTTCGGTGGATAAGGGATGTTATGTGGGGCAAGAGTTGACGATCCGGACTTATAACTCCGGAGTCATTCGGAAACGTATAGTTCCTGTGGAATTTGAAACGAACGTGGAGTCACTTTTGGGCGAAACTGATCCCACCACTCTTGATATTCAACGTCCAGAGTCTTTACAATCAAAAGAGCTTTCTACAGAATCTACTTCTGGAAGTTCTTCCTCCTCCTCTTCTTCTCCATTTCCAGCTTCTCCGTTTGCATCAGGAAAAGTGGCCCGAAGAGGAAAACTCGCTAAACTTCTTAGTGTACGAAAAAACCTCGGGTTCATGTTGGTAGCCGTAGAAGAGGTGGAGAAAAACGACCAATTTTGCTTGGTTATAGGAGAGGAAAAAGTGCTTGCTACAGCTACTCTCCCTGAATGGTGGCCTGTGGAGTAACTTTTTTGAATTCGAAGCATGGACTGATATGTATGGACTGATATGCATGGACTGATATGCATGGACTGATATGCATGGACTGATATGCATGGACTGATATGCATGGACTGATATGCATGGACTGATATTTATGGACTGATAAGTATGGATTGATATGCATGGACTGATAAGCATGGATTGATATGCATGGACTGATAAGCATGGACTGATAAGCATGGTTACGGATCATAATTCGAGTCAAAGAACCTATTTGGGTATCAAATCAGAGATACCACTATAACAGTGAGTGTTTACTCGTCCAACATCTGTTCATGCTGTTAACATGAAGTTTTGTCTGTTAACTCAATCAAATAATGGCCACTAACTCAATGAAGTAATAGCTACTAACTCAATGAAGTAATGGCCTTTTCAAAAGTCAAACTAGAGTCAAGAGTAATAGTAATAGTAATAGTAATAGTAATAGTAATAGTAATAGTAGTCAGTAGTATAGTGATATAGTAGTATTTATACTGGAAGTAGTATAGTGATATAGTAGTATTTATACTGGAAGTAGTCCTAGTAATAGTAGTACTAGAGTACTAGAAGTGGAGTAGTAGAAATACTCCTAGTAATAGTAGTATAGTAATGCTAGAGTAGTAGTACTAGAGTAGTAGAAGTACTAGAGTAGTAGAGTACTGGTAGAGTACTGGTAGAGTACTGGTAGAGTACTGGTAGAGTACTGGTAGAGTACTGGTAGTACCAATCAATAATCAGTAATCAGTAGTACTAGTAAACTCAATAGGGTACTTTTTCCCCACTGATTTTGCCAAGCTCATTCCCTTGGCTTCCCTTGGCTTCCCTTGGCTTCCCTTGGCTTCCCTTGGCATCCCTTGGCCGTGGTTTCGCTACACAGTAGATCGGGACAAAAGATGTCGTATTGATAATTCTTCAATGAACACTGACCCCTCTTCTTCTTCTCCTCCTTCTGAAGTCCTGAAAAATATTTACATATCTTGATGAGACCATGAGGTGAGGACAACGTCTTATAGTTTTAGTTTTAGCTTTAGCTTTAGTCAACCACTGGCTTACGTATCTTTTGAACGCTCTGTGATCAGACTGACGAACCCTACTTGTGCATACTATGAAAACCATTCACTGATTCATCTCTTCTGCTTATATGCAGTCACAGGGAATTTTAAAGAGGTGAGCCCATGTCCTTATAACCATCAGTAGTTCCGTCTTATATAGATTTCATACAAGAATAAATGTGAGAGTTAAATCTTTCTATTGTATAGAAAAATTAAGGGAAGGTAAGTATAGCCTTGTATAGTAAGTATATCACATTCCAAGGTTTATATGAGCAGTTAGTATAGTAGGACATAGTTAGTACATAGTGAGTACATAGTGAGTACATAGTGAGTACATAGTGAGTACATAGTTAGTATAGAAGTGGTATATAGCGAGTATAGTTGTAGTATAATAGTAGTATAGTATTCGTAGTGGTAGTACATGGTGAGTATATGTGACCATTTATTGTCCACTTTTAACAATAGTGATCTAACAAATACACCAACATATCATTATAGCGATATAGTAATATATACTATATGATTTAGTCCCCCCCCCCCCAAAAAAAAAAAAAAAAAAAAAAAAAGGGGCCTCTGATTATTAGTGTAGTGGTGTAGATTGGTTGCTACAGACTAGACTGGTTCACGTGACTCACTCCACTCACTAGCCAGTATTCAGCCAGGTTAGTACCTGTCACTAAAAAACCAATACCACCAATACTTACCAAACCTAAAGCAAGGAATAAGTCCGAAACCAAAGATTCTGATCTTATATACAGGTGACCATTCCGATTTATAGGTGGACGTTCTGATTATTATATGTGGTTGTAGAGATTAGTATAGCCTAGAGCACGTGACCCACTCCACTCACTATATATTCGCGACTCAATCTACTACTACTACTACTACTACTACTACTATTCCACTTATCACCATTTATCATCGCCACCATGTACAAACTAAGAACTACACTTAAAGGGCATGAACTGGATGTCCGAGGAGTGACGGCGGTGGGAGAGGCGGTTCTTGTGACGGGCTCACGTGACGCCTCTGCTCGGCTGTGGGATCTTTCCGTTCCTTTAGACTATAATACTAAAGGCACCATTTGTTTCAACTCGCCCACAGGATCTTTCATCAATTGTGTGACGTCGGTGGATTCGGCATTAACGGGCCAATTGGTTGCGTGTGGCGGTAAAGATGCTATTGTTTATTTGGCCGAGATATATGAAACATTCCTGAAACCTGGGGATGATGTGGGTAAGTTCCAATTGGTTGGCCACTCGGGAAACGTGTGTTCGCTACACTATACGCAGGACCAGCTTATATCTGGGTCATGGGACTGTACGGCCAAAGTATGGGATTTGACGTCGTTTTCGGTGAAGTATGACTTACTGGGTCATTCGGCTGCAGTATGGGACGCCAAGGTGTTGGATGCTGCAAACGACATCTACCTCACGTGTTCTGCTGATCGAACCATCCGGAAATGGAAAGGTGCAAAAGAAATTGCTTGTTATAACGCGCATTCCGATGTGATCCGGAAGCTTTTGGTGTTCCCTGGAGGAAAGTCGTTTGCCTCTGCTTCCAACGACTGTACAATTAAGATCTGGGATTCGGAAACTGGTGCTTTGCAACATACTTTGACAGGGCACGACTCTTTCATTTACGATTTGGCTTTGCTTTCAAATGGAGACCTTGTGTCGACTGCTGAAGACCGTTCAGTCCGCATCTGGCGCAACAATGCCATTCTGCAGGTCATCACGCTTCCCTGCATTTCCGTGTGGTGTGTATGTGTGTTGCCCAATGATGATTTCGCCGTGGGGGGCTCTAACAAACAGGTGTACGTGTTCACACGTGACCCGAGCCGGTACGCCACCAAAGAGGCCATTGCGGCCCTTGAGGATGCCTTGAGGCTGTCTGCAATCTCAGAGCAATCGTTGGATAACTTGAAAAAAACCGATGTTCCGGGCTACGAACGCTTGGACTCCCCAGGAAAGGAGGAGGGGCATGTGATCACCGTCAAGAGCCCCGTGGGCGTCATAGAGGCCCACCAGTGGTCTGGCGGCCAATGGATCAAGATTGGGGATGTGGTCAATTCCGGAGGTGGTTCCTCCAGCAAGGTGCAGTACCAGGGCCAGGAGTACGACTATGTTTTCGATGTGGACGTTGAAGACGGCAAACCGCCTTTAAAATTGCCCTTCAACGCTACTGACAATCCGTACGTTGCTGCAGAGAAGTTCTTGGCCGAGAACGAATTGCCTTCTTCCTATACTGAGGAGGTAGTGCAGTTTATCCATAAGAATACCGAGGGTTTCCAAATGGGAGGACAACCCGAAAAGCCGGTGGAAAACCCATACCAAAATTCAGCATCACATGTGTCAACAGATTCGTTGGTGGATCCTCCGTTTTTCCCCGAAACAACGGCAATTACCTATGACGATTTCAAGGCCACATCGTTGAATAATGGCTTCTCCAAGTTGAATTCCCAGCAACAGGAAAACGGGTTCGACGATAAGGAAGTGGCTCGCGTGCAGAGGAGCTTGGAGAACCTCAAGTCCAATGACGCAATGTTCCTTATTCTGAAGGTGGTGCCTCGAATTCTCTCCAAGTGGGAAAAGCAACAGAGGCTCATTGGGTTTGATTTGTTGAGAATCGCCATCTCCAGGGTCTCCACAGCAGACTTGATCCAGTCCACGGACGAGGCCGAGACCATTTACAAGCTCCTTTTTGCCACGCTTGAGGATATTACCGAGGACGATGTGACCATCTTCATGATGATCGCCAAGGTGTTGAGCAATTTGGCCAACAGTACGCTTTTCATGCAGATATTCTTGACTGTGGAGGACAACGGCACGGTGTTGTTGAACGAGCACTTTGACGAGCTCTCCCAGCATTTGACGGTGTTGGTGAAGATCATGACGTCATCGGAGGTGGCCAGTGCCCATAAACATTTTGGTATGGCATGCACGGCGATCGCCTCTTATTGGTTCAATCTTCTGGCCCGGTTCAAAAGTTATTTGGGTGCAAACCCTACATCGCTGGCCTCAATCTTAAGTGCTTTGGAGGAGATCGGCGAGGATTTGGCCCGCACGGGCGAGGAGGCTTCGTATAGATTGGCCGTCGCCTATGGCAACTTCCACTTCTATGATCACTCACTTATTGAGCCTCATTGGTTCCTGGTGATCAAGTCTCTACACCAATCCGACCGATTCCAGACCGTCTATAAGGAAATTGACCTGAAATAGGTGAAGTACCAGTCTAAGACCTGTCTGAAGGCCTGGGATAGTGGAAGGATCGAGACTCACTAGAGAAGAAGGTCAACGGAAACTCATTTGAAAAAGTATCTGATGAAGACCCGGGAATTACCCTAGTCTGAAAAGACCTAGGTAATAGTGAATCTGATGGAGATTGACCTGAACACTAATCTCAGAACATGAATATCTACTCTGAAGACATGAATATCTACTCTGAAGATCTGAATATCTAGTCTAGACACCTGGAATATCTTATGTGATGGAGATTCATTAGAATGTGGTGTCTGATGGAAACCAGAAGAATAGTGTCTAATGCTTGATAAACTATCCTGCATTTGGCTACTGTCAGTGATCATCTACAACTCACTTTACTACTATTACAAATAGTGATACTGATACTGATACTGATACTGATACTGATACTGATACTGATACTGATACTGATACTGATACTGATACTGATACTGATACGGAAAGTGACATTGACACTGACACTGACAACGCTGTATTATTGGTGTACTGATTTTAGAATTGGTTCCTTAATTCGGTTTCTTCGATTCGATCCCATTGATTCAGTCCAGAATTTTAGGAACTATTCCAGTTACTATCAGTCCCCACTTCAGCTCAATTAGTGCTTCTTGCTCTAGAATATACTGATCTCACGTGACCAATGGACGCGAAGATCTAAAGCTTCAAGCGTTCTCCTCTACACCTACTCCTTTCTTCTCACCTCCTCACCCCTTCACTTTTGTGAAATTACCCACCTCTTTCCACCGCTGACTTCTTCTTTGATGGCAACTGTAAAGATCCGCCGAGGCGTGGTCGTGCCATTGGCCGTGTTCATGCTGGTGCTTGTTCTTCTCTTTGTTGCGGGCTCCAAACCACAGAATATGGCCCTGCATCTAAGGAAAATGGCCGGGTCCGAGTTCCATGACCCCGAGATGTATGACGATGAAGGGGCTCCGAGTTCCGAGCAGATAGCCCAGTATTTGAGCGGAACTGGGGAGAAAGAAAAGGGTGGTGGTAAGCCGGCTCTGTCTGCAGGAACAGAAATGGAAGAACAGCTCCGATTGGCTACCAAGTCCGGCCAGGAAATGCCCATAATTCTGGTTCCAGCCAAGCAGTACCCCGAAGTGCCGGCTCCTGAGAAGAATTCCATTTCGGGAGATTTTTCGTTCCGGTTCTACTCCCATAACATCAAAAATGGTGCCCACACGAACCTAGGCAAGGGGGAAATGGCATGGAAACACCGCAGACTGCATGTCGTCAGCTCCATAAAGGCCCATACACCAGCAAACACCATCATCACGCTTCAAGAGCCGGTCAAATTCCAGGTGGACGAAGTGTTGGAGGCATTGAACCGGTATAGCCCGGCAGAGCAGCCGGAATGGACTGCATACGGCGGCGGGCGCATTGACGGGGCCCACGAAGGAGAGTTTGTGCCGATAATCGTCCGGCAGTCCGAGTGGGAGGTTTTTTTTGATGATACTTTTTGGTTGAACCCAAAGGATGAACGCAGCTCGTTTAAGGGGTGGGATGGGAAGTACCCTCGGATATGCACGCACGTGACGCTCCGGCATCGCCAAACCGGAACCTATATCAATGTTTTCAACACCCATTTCGATCATAAGGGTGCTGTGGCACGTACCGAGTCTGCAGCCATACTCATGGGTAAAATGGACTCCATTAACGAGTGGCCACTGTTTCTTTTGGGTGACTTCAATGCAGTCCCCTCCGATGCCAGTTACCAGACACTTGCTCTGGTTTATTCCGATACACACACGCTAGTGAATTCGGAAAATCGGTATGGTCATCATGAATGGACGGTGACGGGTTTTCTGGGGGAGTTTGAACAGGATGCAAAACGGATCGATTATATCTTTTCTCCTGCAGATACCAAGAGGGAAATGGATCCAGTGTGTGAAGTAGAAAATCGGGTCTTTGATCTCCGGCTCAAGGGCTATGGTTTGATGCACTCAAAGTTTGGTGGTGTGTATATGAGCGACCACCGGCCATTGGTGGCTGATTTTCAGATCCACAGGTGTTAGAAATACCCAGTGGAATACACACGAAGTGGGTATTCCAGAAGTGGGTATCTAGTAACAGCTCTCTAGAAGTGGATATCCAGAAGTGATCATCCAGAAGTGAGTGTTCAGAAGTGGCCATCTAAAAGTGGCTACCGAAAAAGCTTTCTAGAAATGTGATCATCTAGAAATAGCCATTAAGAAGTGGTTGTCAGAAATAACCATCTAGAACGGGTATCCAAAACGGGTATCCAGAAGTGGTAGAATTGATGATCCAAATAGTATTCCGGGAGTGGTATTTTAAAACTGATATCCCAGAAGCGACTGGAAGTGGAGTTCCAGTAATGGTACCAGAAATAACTATCCAGAAGTCGCTATCTAGAAATAGCCATCTAGAAGTGTTAGTCGGAAGGTGGTATTTCAAAAATCGGAGCCAGAATGGTTTGAAATGGTGATTTAGAAAAGCTATCCAGAAGGGTAACCAGAAGTGGTCATATATGGTGATCCACAAATAGTCAGGAGATGTGCTAATTAATGTTGTATACTAATAGGAAATATTCCAATGGATATACCATAATAAGTAAGAGATTGGGAACTCAATCCATAACAAATATAGTAAAAAGAAATTATGATCAATGTTTCAAATCATGATATTAGTTTCAACGACCACTGGTGCTTTAATAGGGTACTTATGAGAAGGGTTGCAAAAAAGAATAATGCGGAGGGGATACTACTTCTTATATATTGCATGAATTGCGGGATTTTATGAAACACGTTTCAAATCATGATGTACCACAAACACAATGGAATGCATTAGAAACGCAATACCATAATGCAGCATGTTCTCTTCTCTATGGGGCAATATAAAAGCCATGATTCGCCCTGTGAAACTCACATTAAAAAATTAGCTGTCATTCAAAAATTGCAGCAGATTCTGCTAAATGCGACTACTTGAATTAGTCCTACTGAACTGCTGAGACTTGGAACATTCAGTGCAGAAGTTATAATCACCATGGTCAGTTGCTATTCCCAAGTGTTACCCCTTTTGATACTTATTATTAAGCTGACAAAGAAAAAAAAATGGCACACTCTCAAGCGAGGCACGTGACCAGCCGCTATAACTAAAGCAATTACTGAATGATGAACCTTTGGTGTGCTGCGGGGGTACTGAAGTACCAGGGCTGCAAATATCAATGAATGCTATTCAAAATAATGGAGACACCTGCAAAAAAAAAAAAAAAAAAGCACTGTTCAGTCCAGCCAAGGTTGTTCTTTTTTTTTTTGTTGGTCGTCGTTGGTATAGTGTGATATTACCAACATCACCGGCCATGGAAAGTGGTGGGTCCTGCAGATAGTCTAGTCAACGGCAGTATCAGCAAAGAAACCATCAATATTCAATTTTTTTTTTTTATGTTTTATTATTTTTTTTTTCATTTATTATTCCTATTAATTCAATCAACTATCTATACTAGATGTTTGATCATCCAATACCAAAAGACTTTATGATCAATTTTTTGATGCAAATAGTGGGCCTAGTCTGGTGAACCTTGACCATGTAAAAGTGAGGCTCGCACGACGCGAAAAAAACCCTCAGCAGGGCATATTAACTCCAGAAGCCATCTTCCCTCCTACCACGCAACGTTACCATGTCCTACGACGATATTGAAAACGCAGTGCCCGACATTGTGATCGGGTCCACGCTCCAGGAAAATGAAGAAGACGCCGTGTATGAGCACGAGGCCGAGTCCGGAGCCGAGGAGGAAGAAGTCGAGGCCCCCAAGGAAAAGAAGTCCGTGGCTTTTGCAGGCTTAGAAGACGAGTACGATGAAGATGAAGCCCGGCGCGAGTTTGAAGAAGGTGGTGGATTGCCTGAACAGCCGGAAAACCCCGATTTCTCCAAGTTGACTCCTCTTTCCCATGAGATTATCAACAGACAGGCCACCATTAACATTGGAACCATTGGCCATGTGGCCCACGGTAAGTCCACGGTGGTGAGAGCCATTTCAGGGGTGCAAACCGTCCGTTTTAAGGATGAGTTGGAGAGAAATATTACCATCAAGTTGGGATACGCCAATGCTAAGATTTACAAGTGTGACAATGAGAGCTGTGAGGCTCCTGGCTGTTACCGGTCTTTCAAATCCGATAAGGAAATACATCCCAAGTGTCAGCAACCAGGTTGTGAGGGCCGCTACTCTTTGGTGCGCCATGTGTCGTTTGTCGACTGTCCCGGTCACGACATTTTGATGAGTACTATGTTGTCAGGAGCAGCAGTTATGGACGCCGCACTTCTTTTGGTGGCTGGTAACGAATCTTGTCCTCAGCCACAAACATCAGAGCATTTGGCTGCTATTGAGATCATGAAGTTGAAACACGTGATCATCTTACAGAACAAGGTCGATTTGATGAGGGAAGAGTCGGCTTTGGACCATCAGAAGTCCATTTTGAACTTCATCCGCGGTACCATTGCAGATGGAGCACCTATTGTGCCCATTTCCGCCCAGTTGAAGTACAACATCGATGCAGTCAACCAGATCATATGCGACTACATTCCTGTTCCTCCCAGAGACTTCTTGGCCTCGCCACGTTTGATTGTCATTAGATCTTTTGATGTCAACAAACCCGGAGCAGAGATTGATGACTTGAAGGGAGGTGTTGCCGGAGGCTCGATCTTGAACGGTGTGTTTAAGATTGGAGATGAGATTGAAATCAGACCAGGTATTGTTACCAAGGACGATAATGGTAAGATCCAGTGCAAGCCGATTTTCTCCAACATCGTGTCGTTGTTTGCTGAACACAATGACTTGAAGTTTGCCGTGCCCGGAGGCTTGATTGGTGTGGGAACCAAGGTGGACCCTACATTGTGTAGAGCCGATCGGTTGGTGGGCCAGGTGGTGGGCTCCAAGGGCAACTTGCCTTCGATCTACACTGACATTGAGATCAACTTCTTCCTTTTGAGAAGATTGTTGGGAGTCAAGACTGAAGGAGCCAAGCAGGGAGCCAAGGTCAGAAACTTAGAGACGGGTGAAGTGTTGATGGTGAATATTGGGTCCACAGCCACCGGAGCACGTGTGATTGCCGTCAAGGCTGATATGGCCCGGTTGCAATTGACGGCTCCGGCATGTACGGAGGTGAACGAAAAGATTGCTTTGTCGAGAAGAATCGAGAAGCATTGGCGGTTGATTGGCTGGGCCACCATCAAAAAGGGTACCACCTTGGACCCGGTGGCATAATCGGGCTGTATTTAGCGTAATCTATTGATAGTGGAGATACTGGAGGTGAAGTAAGTAGTAATAGAGATGTAACCACCATACCTAAAGCCATACTCTTGAGTCTCTCTACACGGACTCACTACAACTACTACACCCCTAATGTTAGATCCACCCTAGGCAGGGCCCTGCCTATGAAGGTATTATGAAGCCTCCTCGGTTCTCAGTCCGAATATTGTTACAATGGTGATACGGCGTTTGGCCATCAGAGCACTATCTTCGTGCATAGATGACCTCTTTCGAATATTCCAGAACAATCCTTACCATTGTTCTGGTGGAGAGTTTTTCGAGGCCACTTTCTCTCTTCAAAATCCTAAAAGAACCTCTCAGATTCCTCTTTGAGAAACCATCAACGAATATAAGAGTTTAGGCATAAAAGTATTAAAGAACATAACAATCTAGTAGTACAGCATTAAAGTAGTATAGTAGTACCAGTTATATAGTCATAGTCAGTATAGTCTTTGTTAGACGTGGAATTGGACTCGACAGAGTGCAGGATTCCAGGAAGTCTAGAACATGAAGATCTACGGTGCATGAAGATCTACACAACATGGAACAGGATCTGCAAATGCAAGAGTCCAAACTAAGCATCCTTCCAGAGATATATATAAAGGGGACATAAGTCCAGTCTTGAACAGACGAAGAACTCCATTACCTAATCTTAGATAGTTATAGTCTAATATAGATATCGTTAAGTAACTAAGAATATTCATAACACTGTTCGGGTGAGTTCCTACTATTAGTAGCCGTTCAGAATACGCAGTCATCGTTAGGCCATCGTTCCTGGAAAGATCCTTTAAGTTAACAAGCTCGTTAAAGGCTTATATCCAGTGCAGATACAGACTAAAGCCTGTAGTCGCATAAGAACTCAACCGGTCTTAGTTAGTACGGTCTTAGTTAGTATAGTCTTAGTTAGTATAGTCTTAGTTAGTATAGTCTTAGTTAGTATAGTCTTAGTTAGTATAGTCTTAGTTAGTATAGTCTTAGTTAGTATAGTCTTAGTTAGTATAGTCTTAGTTAGTATAGTCTTAGTTAGTATAGTCTTAGTTAGTATAGTCTTAGTTAGTATAGTCTTAGTTAGTATAGTCTTAGTTAGTATAGTCTTAGTTAGTATAGTCTTAGTTAGTATAGTCTTAGTTAGTATAGTCTTAGTTAGTATAGTCTTAGTTAGTATAGTCTTAGTTAGTATAGTCTTAGTTAGTATAGTCTTAGTTAGTATAGTCTTAGTTAGTATAGTCTTAGTTAGTATAGTCTTAGTTAGTATAGTCTTAGTTAGTATAGTCTTAGTTAGTATAGTCTTAGTTAGTATAGTCTTAGTTAGTATAGTCTTAGTTAGTATAGTCTTAGTTAGTATAGTCTTAGTTAGTATAGTCTTAGTTAGTATAGTCTTAGTTAGTATAGTCTTAGTTAGTATAGTCTTAGTTAGTATAGTCTTAGTTAGTATAGTCTTAGTTAGTATAGTCTTAGTTAGTATAGTCTTAGTTAGTATAGTCTTAGTTAGTATAGTCTTAGTTAGTATAGTCTTAGTTAGTATAGTCTTAGTTAGTATAGTCTTAGTTAGTATAGTCTTAGTTAGTATAGTCTTAGTTAGTATAGTCTTAGTTAGTATAGTCTTAGTTAGTATAGTTAGTATTAGTCTTAGTAGTCTTAGTAGTCATATAGTCATAGCCAGTATATACATATAGTCATATTCAGTATGTACATATTGTCAGTATAGCCATAATTGGTATAGTGATAGTTAGTATAGTCATAGTTAGTATAGTCATAGTTAGTATAGTCATATAGTTAGTATAGTCATATAGTTAGTATAGTCATATAGTTAGTATAGTCCGAGTATAGTCATAGAGTCAGTGATATAGTCATACTTATTATAGTCTTAGTAGTCATAGTTAGTATAGTCATAGTCAGTATAGTTATACAGTGATATAGTAATGGTCAGTATAGTCTTATTCATATAATCATAAGTCATAAAAGTCTTAGGATTGGTTGGTTGGATGTGTTGATCAATAAGAAGTTGACTGAGGAAAGACCAGACCCAACTCTCGATACTTTGTGTGGTGCGGCTACCAAAGCACACATCTTGTCTTCCGAAGACGCCAAGCTTTGCCCTACTACCTCACATTCCTTACATACTGTAAGCTCCGCTGAAGAGACTGTTCATTCATAGATATCTTCAAGGATGGATTCCGGCACAAGGAGCCCGATCACTATAAGAAGGCCATTGCGGAAGGAAAGGTGTTACTTGATAAAAACCCCTACACCAGTCATATAGTCACAGTCATATAGTCACAGTCATATAGTCATAGTTATAAAGTCATAGTCAGTATAGTCATAGTTGTCATAGTTGTCAGACCCACCATAGGTAGGGATCGACCTATGGGGATATTATGAAACCTCTTTGCATGATACAATGGCTATTGTTACTCAGGCTTCTACTCAGGCTTCTATTTACCCGACTACTCGGCCTCATTGTATGGAGTACTAGGATGAGCTGAGGTGAGTACAACAGTGATCGCTAAGGAGTTGTTCCGCAGCGATCTAGACTCTTGAAAAGTTATATAAGGAACTCAGATTCCTCACTTGAGGAATCATCAAGGAATAAAGATAACTTAGTACTTAACGTTATAACAAGAATCTAGCAATAGTCATATAGTCATAGTCAGTATAGTCAGTATAGTCATAGTCAGTATAGTCAGTATAGTCATTAGTCATACCAGTCTTAGTAGTCTTAGTAGTCTTAGTAATCATATAGTAGTTAGTACAGTTACTATAGTCATACTCATACAGTCATATAGTCATATAGTCATATAGTCATATAGTCATATAGTCATATAGTCATATAGTCATATAGTCATAGTAGTTATATTGTTGGATCCACCCTAGGCAGGGCCCTGGCTATGAAGGTATTATGAAGCCTCCTCGGTTCTCAGTCCGATTGTTACAATGATGATACGGCATTTAGTCTTCATGACAACTTGTGAATCGCAGGGCATTTTCGAACATTGTAGAACAATCCTTACCATTGTTCTGGTGGAGCGTTTTTCGGTTCCAAGTTTCTCTCAAAGGTATATAAGCCACTCCGATTCCTCTCTTTGAGGAACCATCAACGAATATAAGAGTTTAGGCATAAATGTATTGAAAGAACATAACAGTACTAGTACTAGTACTAGTAGTGTAGTGTAGTGTAATGCTCAATACTACCGGATACAACTCCTTAGACTTATACAGCTTGATACAAAGTATTTATACCATTAATATGGAATGCTTGGAGGATTATTGGTAGTACTTAATTGATAGTACTTAGGCTACTTTTATGACCACATGATAGATGGTACTGCATGTAGTGCTATCCAAGTCAATCCTTCCTGTCACTTTCTTTCTTGTTTTCCAATGTGTGTCCAATGTGTGTCCAATGTGTGTCCAATGTCTGTCCATTGTCTGTCCATTGTCTGTCCATTGTCTGTTGGTCACTTTCCAAGGATCTGCATGGCCTGGGCGTACTGGTCACTCCGAATGAAATTCACATACGAGTCAGTCTCCATGAGCCTGTATATGGAGCTGGTGATCCGGCGAAACACTGCATTCACATTATCAAGCGGCTCAAGAATCTTCATCAACTCATTTTTTTCTGTGGCCGTCACATCATCTCGATCACTAAACATATGCTTCTCCAGTACTGGCGTCTGCATATAGTCCCGGAGGTCATCATGCACCGAATGGCCTGTTCCCGATTCGAATACCTGATCGAGTTGCTGCTGTAAATCAAACCCAATGTTGAGGTTGCAAGGAGCATTGGGCAGGAAATATTTGCCGTAAAGTTGCAGAGCCATGAAAAGTTTCTTGCGTACAAGTGACCGGGCGGTTTTGAGCACGGTCTCTCGCTTGCGTAAATCACTGTCTTCCTTATAAATCCGCATCAAGTCTTTGCTTTGTTGTCTTTGCAGATGGAACTCTTCGATTTGCGTGTAAGCATCAAGATTCTCTGCACACTGTTCTTTTTCAAGGTGTTTCCGGAATAGGAAATTAAGTCCGGGGTCAAGTAAGATAGCCTTGAGAGTATGCTCAACCTTTGACTTTTCCAACCGTTCTTTTTCACAATTGTCCGATTTTTCCAGCCTCTCCCACCTCTCTTTTTCAGAACCATCTCTTTCTGAATTATCCAATTCTTCTGACCGGCTGGACAGATCAGTCTCAAACGTCTTTCCTGCATCCTCCGCATTACACATCAACGAACTGTCCAGGTGTCCATCCCATGTGTGGCTGGGTACCTTGACTAGCCTATCCTGACAAAAGTCCCATTGACACGTGGCCTTGGATGATAACGTGTAAAGGGCTTCCCGTTCCGGTATAAACTTATCCCACAGGTCCCGGGGGCTTACCTGCACCACCAAGCCATACCGCAACAAGATTTGCCCAATGGCAACAGCCTCTCCAATGCTGTATAAAGTAGAGCAATCCATGAGCCATTGCACAAATGCTTTTCCGGAAAAACTATATGGAATGTATGACTTGCATTCCTTGGTATCTTTAAGCACCCTATTGTGGAAAACCCGTACCCCCGACCGCGACTCAAAGTATTGGATATGACAATCGGATTCTGGGTTCGAAAAATACCGATGGTAGAAAGGCGATTCCACCACAAGACTATGGTTTCGGCCCACCAACTGGTCCAGACCAATTCCGAGCGCCGGCACGTGACCACACTCTACACCCTGAAGTTTTTTCGTTTGCATCTCCGTCGATGCTTCGTGCTTGGCACTAGGAGACCATACATGGGGTGCAGGCCCAAACATCTCGGAGGTAAGGATGTGGTTGAAGTATTCCGAGTACAATGCACGGCTAGTAGCCTTGGACCTCCGGAACACAAACAATTGCATAGTATTGAAGTTGGATTTGATGACTTCCGGCATCTGGTCAAGGCCTAGACCCATATCCTCGAAAAACCTTTGCACCAACGCCACTCCCTTGGGTGTAATTTGTACGGTAGTATTTTGGCTGGTTAAGCATGAGGCCGTCCTGGATGCAGGATTATGTAGGAAATGACACAGAAAATACTTTTTCAACAACTCAAACGCCGTATGTGGTTCCACAGAATAAGCGATTTTGGCTTCCACTTGACCAGAAACTCGAGGTTCCAATTCAAGACGAAGGTCGTGCATGTGCTCAATTGCACTGGGAATATCAAAAGAGTAAGGAGGAGGTTTCTTGGCAAACACCTCGATTTTCTTCAAGTACGACTTTTCCTGTGGTTTCTTTTCGACTCGGTTGGAGCTTAACTTCAATTGCCGGATTAGCACAGCGAAAATGGCAATGAAGTTGCGTTCACTGATGTCGGCGGAGGCCGCGTCCCGAAGGGTGAGAAACTGGCTGTCTGCCATTGAACAGGAGAAATTGGGACACTTAAAGGAAAAAAAAAACGAGGGATGAAGCAAAAATGAAACAGTAATGAAACCAAAAGCAACAGGAAGAAACCAGGAGCGGAATCTGAAAGTTTTCGGTGCACCCAGGCGATTTGCCGACTATAAATACCCACGCTCGAATAAAGTTGACACATTCTGTGCAGTCCTGCATATAGCCCGATCTGAAACACTTCGTGCATAACCGATGCCCGTTTTTCAGGTACCACTTCACCGGCCTCTTAGGGCTGTTCACTGGCCCTGTTTCATGCTTTCCCCTTAATGCATCATGCACCAATGTTTCATGTCATTTCAATTTCGCCGGGCCCAGATTTTTGGGGGAGTACTGCAGGTAGTGGCCCCATACCCACACTCGAACAAACAAATCACATCAACGGCCAAAGAAGCCTTACGGAGTCAAAATCTGAGACAGTGAGACTCAGAAAAAAAAAGGCCACGAAAGAAGTTTGCTAAAATCAAACTTAGCCAAAAAGAGTAACTCTTATCGGCCAACCAAAAAAAAAAAAAAAGGAAAGAAGAAAAAGAGGGACCTGGCCAGTTCAAAAATTTTCCTCGCAAGTCGGCCATTTAAACAAAACCTTGTCTTAGCCATAAAAATCTTTCAATGCCAATGCACAATTTTTCTGTTCTTTAGCCATAAAAAAATCTTTCGGCCCAATGCAAAATTTTTCTGTTCTTTGGCCATTTTTCTGTTCTTTGGCTATTTTTCTGTTCTTTCGGGCCATTTCAAATCTTTGGCCGTTTAGATGTTGCCCGATCACAATTTGGTGTACCTCTTCAAGGAATCTGGAGCAATTAGCCCCAACTCATCCAACGATACATCCACCTTTAACAATTTATCGTCTGCAAGATTGATTTCCTTATTCCGATTATGGTTGTTTTGAGCATTGATCTCGTTGTTGGCCTGGATCACGTCGAAAAGGAGCCCGTATTTGTATAGAGTGGCCCAACTATCCTTAAGGGCCTTAGAACTTAAGAGAGTACGTGTGACCTTGATTCCAGCCAAACTCAAGTTATCGATGGAGGAGCTTTTGGATGTCAAGGTCGTGGCCTCCAAGTTGGAACTTTTGATCATGCTCTTATACTCCTTGTAGGCCAATTTGAAGTTGACCTGCGATGCTTCAGATTTCTCTGCCCACCGGGCCGCAGCTATAAGAAGCAATTGCTCTGCTTCCGATAAACTGTGTATTTGGCCATCGAAGCTATTGCTGATCATGTTGTGAAAGGCAGCTTCAAAATTGTGCGCCTGTGGAAATGGCTGGTACTCTGTAATACTCTTCACTGCCAAGCAGCAACAGTTGAAAAGATGTGAGTAGTTCCGGGTAGAGGCGAAGACTTGCACCACCAAGCGTTGCAAGCCGGAAAGCGGCCGGGACGTGGACTCTAACTGGTCAAGCAAGTACCGGTTCCAGGCTTCGGGGTACGTGGGGTCCTTGTAGGAGGCAAACTCTGAAGTATCGATGGACAATGGGATACGGGCATTTTCCCAGAATGTCTGCAAATCAGGAGCTTTTTTCGTTTCGATGATACGCTGACTGAACCTGCTCCTCACTCGTTTCTCCAAGTTCTCCCGGATAGATATGTTCAGGGTGATGCCAAGCAAAGAGATGGGGTTTTTGGATGATTGACATAGATCAAGCAAGTTGTAAAGTAAAGTCTGGCGAGAATTCTGCGTATACTTTTCGATCTTATCAATGATAATGAGGGTCCGGACGGTCTCTTCCCCGCGAGAATTGACATTGTGGTCGTTTGGTCTGTGGAGGTTGGTATCGAGCTTGTTGAGAGCAATTAAGATATTGTCAAGAGTATCACTAATGGATCTCTGCTCAAATGCACTTTCAGCCACGGTGGTGCTTAACTCCTTAACCTGAGAATCGAGCTGTCGTGCCATTTCCCGGATGGCGGCCTTATCGGTGTTGTGCAAGTCTCCAGTAAGCCGGATCACAATGAAGGTCTTGGGGTACTTATCACGGATAGACTCCAAAGCCTTTTCCACCACCCTCGACTTACCAGACCCACTGGGACCCATTAGAAAAGCCGTCTGGTTCTCGGAACTCTGTACGGTCTGCTCGAAAAGGGAATAAACTTCCTTATATGGAGTTTCCCAGAGTGGGTATAGTCTGGGTATGTGAATTCCATGGATTTGCAGGAGAACGGTTTTTTTGAGCAACGATACATCGTGCTGCGATGCCAAGAGGGGGCCTGATGGTTGTATAGGTTCCTCCACCTCACTTTCCAGAGATATCACTTCTCGGAACTTTGCAGGTTGGCTAAACTCCTCGTTTAGTTCTTGGTCAAAGGATAATTCCCCTGCTTCCGAATTAAGTAATACCCCCATAGATCCATCCACCGATTCTCCAACTGATGAATCCACGCCTTCTTGCTCCAAAGAACCAGCAATTTCACTTATTGTTCTTTTAGAACCCCTGGATTGTTGCGATCCATTAATAGAACCCCCAGAATTTGCTGACTTTCCTGCTTTAGTCAGATCTTGTGAATTATTCCTTCCATTCCCTGCATTCCCTGCATTCCCTACTATTGTCTGGTTTTGTCTCCTCTCAATCCATGCTAGCATCTTTTGCCTATACTCCTCATCCATAGGCACCAAGTAGACGCGCTTTTTCTTTCTAGGCCGTCTGGTAGAACCATTAGTCAGGGCCTGGTCTATTTCCTGGCCAATTTCCTGGTTATTTTCCTGGTTATTTTCCTGGGCCTGGGCCTGGTTTATAGTAACGTCAGAAGTAGAATATGGCTCCAGCACGGCATTCTCCAGGGAAGTCAGAGACTGCATGGTCAACTGCTCCAACCTGCGCTGAATCAGGGCCTGTTTCTTCAATAGCCGCCGCTTCTCTTTCTCCCTTAAGTACTGATTCAAGTCTTCTTGACCAACAAGCACCACGTTTCGTTTTTTGGAACGAGGAACAGTCGTGTCCATAGAAACAGTCGAAATATCCGTACTATCAAAGGTTCCAGATAAGTCCGAAGCATCTCCAATATCCCCAGAGCCCCCATTATTAACATTAGCATTATCATGGACTTTATGAGCTTTATGAGCTTTATGAGCTTTATGAGCTTTATGGGCTTTAGTATTGGAATTGGAATTAGTATTGGAATTGGAATTGGAATTAATAGTGGAATTGGAATTAGTATTGGAATTAATAGTGGAATCGGCATTTTGGCGGGGATAGTTGGCCCGAGCCTTCATTCGGATATTGAAGGAATAGTTCAAATTGTTGGCAGAAGAAGACCGTGGCTTAAAGTGCAGTAAGAACTTATCATTCTTCAAGTCGTTATACGAGTACTCCTTGATGGAATCGAACTCGCCCTTCAAGTCGTTGAACTCGGACATGATGAGATGTACTGGTGGGTGGTTTGTTCGTGGGGTGTGTTTTTTTTTGGGGGGGTGTGACTGAGGCCTGGTCTGCTTATAGTGAGTTGAGTGCTACTGATGTTTGGAGCGCGCTGCGCGATCTACACTACTATTGTAGGTTGATCCGGTCCTGCATCTACATAGAGATGGAATGACATGGATGAGAAAATTAGTGACCTCTAGTTATTGTATTTTCCACTACTTTTGTATAATTGTCTATTTGTCCAATTGTCTGTCTACTTGTCTGTCCAATTGTCTGTCTAATTGTCTGTCTAATTGTCTGTCTACTTGTCTGTCTAATTGTCTGTCTAATTGTCTGTCTAATTGTCTGTCTAATTGTCTGTCTAATTGTCTGTCTAATGATCTAATATCTGTCTAATTGTCTATTTCTATTACCTATTTAGGTCAGTCACCCCTTTTTTTGGTGTGTATTTATGGATACGTGGACTTGAGCTGCCTCAGACAATGTGTGATCTGTGCAGGACCGCTTTCGCTTTATTCAAAGCATTCAACTCACTACTCTATAACCATGACTCACTACTCTGTAACAAGACTCACTACTCTGTAACAAGACTCACTACTCTTTAACAAGACTCACTACTCTTTAACAAGACTCACTACTCTTTAACAAGACTCACTACTCTTTAACAAGACTCACTACTCTATAACTATGACTGATAATTTTCTCTTCATCCCCCTCTTTCTCCAAATCCGGGTTTAGCCAGTTTCTCTTTAGAAATGACAATATTGGTCTCCCATTGTCTGAACCTGAACCTCTATTCTTTAGTCTTCACCTGCTCCATAAAGAACTTCTTCAATGACTCCTCCTCCTCCTCCTCCCCCTATTTAAAATTACCATTCTTTAATCTGTAATCTTCTAGGCTTCTTCATACCGTTTATACCGTTTACTTCGTTTATACAGTTTATACCGTTGTAAGAACTCAACAGCACCCAACAACTGTTAGTCTTATAATGGACGTCTTCCTTACGTCCTATAGTTTATCATGGTATGTATTGAACCTAGAATAGACGAGGACCGTTTACTTCGTTTATACTGTTTGATTGTTCATCTCTGCAATTTATACTTTATTCTCTTTTTTCGCTCTCATTTTCATTGCCCGAGTTCCCGAGCTTCAATAAACTGAACGTCTCGAAGTTATACCTCTTTTGTCTGGAGTATCAAAACCAACATTTTGTTTCTCAATAATACTGAATTCAAGTTCTTGAAGTCTCAATGTCACTCATTCTCCACCTCTATAATACCCCAAGTGGACTTTCTACTATGTACAAAATTGCCTAGTGAGAAACTCCACCTTTTTATTTGATCCAAAATCACGGAAAATACCATGGTTATATCTTTAGTGATAGCACAACCATCTTTTAGGTAGAAAAAAAAAAAAAAAAAAAAAAAAAA
>NLAW01001933.1:0-14175 GCA_002370915.1 Metschnikowia lochheadii | reverse complement strand
TTATTATTATTATTATTATTGTTATTATTATTGTTATTATTATTATTATTATTATTATTATTATTATTATTATTATTATTATTATTATTATTATTCTTGTTATTATTATTATTATTGTTATAAAGAATTACTACCATATAGCTCTCCATTATATATCTTCCTCAATGAATGAAAGAAAGTTGGTGTTTGAAACATTATACCATTTGGCTTGAAAGCCTGTATAGAGGGGGTACCAAACGTTTTGAATTATTGGGTTGAATTTTGCTAGTGTGGTTTGAATAGTGTTGAAAAAACACTGTGCTTACCCAAAGATGCTTGGAATGTGTCATGTGACCAAAGTACTGTAGTGTCTTGAAGCACACATCCTATTCTAAAAGCAATCACCAAACAATTGTTCACCCGATAATTCCTCAATAACTTTAATATGGTCATAGTTTTTTGAATCCATAGGTAGATTTCTGTATCTGTTAAATTTCTGTAGCTGTTAAATTTCTGTAGCTGTTAATTGTAGCTCTTAAATTTCTGTAGTTGGTAGATTTTGGGTTCAGGTTTCAAGTCGGTATTCTCTGGTGTTAGTTATTTATATGTAGGCCCATCCACCTCTTTCCAGGCACTATTTCCCCTCCTACTCCAATATTTTCTCATCATTCCCCTACCTCTATACGTATCTCTACAGCATACAAAGTGTAGTATAAGTGTATGTAGTATAAGTGTATGTAGTATAAGTGTATGTAGTATAAGTGTATGTAGTATAAGTGTATGTAGTATAAGTGTAGTATGTAGTATAAGTGTAGTATGTAGTATAAGTGTATGTAGTACAAGTGTAGATACCACATGCCACATACCAACACTGTACTCATAGACCTTTACCATATACATATACATATACTTATACATGACTATATACCATAACTGTTATGTTCTTTATAACGTAAATTGCCTTAGACTTGTATTCGTTGATGGTTCCTCAAAGAGAGGAACCGGGGTGGCTTATATACCTTTGAGAGAAACGTGGTACCGAAAAACTCTCCACCAGAACAATGGTAAGGATTGTTGTGGAATATTCGAAAGAGGTCATCTATGCACGAAGTGCTCTGATGGCCAAACGCCCTATCACCACTGTAACAATCGGACTGAGAGGCTTCATAATACCTTCATACGCAGGGCCCTGCCTATGGTGGACCTAACAATAACTATCTGATCATATAACCGGTTGAATATTATATCATTGCCTTGATCATTGCCTTGATCATTGCCTTGATCATTGCCTTTTAACCATACCATAGACCAGACCATGTATTTCATGTCCGTATACCATGGATCCACATACTCTGATCATCAGTTTGACATACCCTGAAAGTCAAGCCATGTCATGTTTGGTCATTAGTTAGTTCATATTTGGCCACTACTAGTTACATCTGTACTACACCATGGTATCTGTAATATAACTGTAGTATAGTGTAGTATAACTGTAGTATAGTGTAATATAACTGTAGTATAGTGTAATATAACTGTAGTATAGTGTAATCTAACTGTAGTATAGTGTAGTATAACTGTAGTATAGTGTAGTATAGTGTAGTATAGTGTAGTATAGTGTAGTATAGTGTAGTATAGTGTAGTATAACTGTAGTATAACTGTAGTATAAAGTGTAGTATAGGTAGTATAGGTAGTTTTTCTCTGCCTGCTTGATACTAACAATAAGCATTGACCAAGGGCTTCTAACCAGCCATATAACCATATACTAGCCATCCACCTACATCTACCTGCCACTTCTTTTCCTGAAAAGTTATATGAGCAGCATAGATACCTCCGTTTGAGAAATCATCAGCCAATGAACTTATCAAACAAAGGACCTGAAGTCACAACAATCTAACAGTGCATCAGTCTATGATTTAGTATAGAGTGTGGTATAAACAGTCCAACCTTTAGAGGTCTTCAATAGAGAGATGTATAGAGGCAGACTAGATTAGACTGAGTGACTGAGTGACTGAGTGACTGAGTGACTGATTGACTGATTGACTGATTGACTGAGTGACTGATTGACTGATTGACTGATTGACTGATTGACTGATTGACTGATTGACTGATTGACTGATTGACTGATTGACTTATTGACTGATGGACTGATTGACCGTCTGTCTGTTTGTCTGTTTGTCAGTCAGTCAGTCAGTCAGTCAGTCAGTCAGTCAGTCAGTCAGTCAGTCAGTCAGTCAGTTTGTCCGACCAGACAGCCCGACGACACACCAGAAAATCAGCTGGACTGCGGATCAATAAATAACCTCCGTACACATATAAGCCCATCTCCGCCTATAGTGATGCAATCCGAGGGTATTATTCTGATGAACATGGACTTTGAAACTCGAGATGTCCTGGCGTTCAAAACCCTCAATAACACATCATCAACTCTAAGCGTTTTTTTTACCTCGATCAACTCTGATTGGCTCGAAGGAATCAAGGTTTGGGGGGACACTTGTTGCACTCGGTGAAGACCTTTTTTGAGGGGGTGGGGGGTTTCCGATCCAAAATACTGCATATAACCCACACGCAGTCTCAATGACACGATCTATTCCTCCATCACGCCTCTGCAAAGCAGGCCCGCGTACCACTACCGCAAACACTCAACACTCCTGCACCGAGCACCTTAGCCTCTCGAGCTCCCTTTGTCTTATCCGAGAGAATTCTCTTGTTCTTGAGCATTTTTGCCTTTTGGCTGCGCTCCTTGTAATGGATATTCCTCGGCTTGTCATCACGCTGGACCCCTCGGGGAAACGCGTCGTCAATAGCCAATACCGCCTTCTCCACACCATTGGTCAAGGTCAGTTTGGCAAGGTCATCTTGGCCGAGGACTTGCACCTGCTGGGCCGCCATGTGGCCATCAAGACCATTCATCGTGTGGACACAACCAAACTCATCACCAAGATATACCTTAGTCATACCACTAAGATCAAACGTGAGATCCAGATCATGAAGGAATGCCGGCATCCCAACGTGGTCAAATTGTACACGGTGATAGATGATCTTAAATTCGATAAGATCCTTTTGGTGCTTGAATTCTGTGAACTTGGCGAGATTGACTGGAAAAAGTACAACCATTATGATGAGAAGTACTATAAGGCCGCCGACAAGAAGTTGCCTCTCAACAAGATTCTTCGAGATGTGGTCAATGGCTTAGAATATTTGCACTCATTCAAAAACATTATCCACCGAGATTTGAAGCCCTCCAACCTTTTGATCGACCGCAACCGCAACATAAAGATCTCCGATTTCGGCGTGTCGTTGATTTTGGAGAACAACCCCAACGATGATACAGAATTGGGCAAGAGTTTGGGAACCCCTGCGTTTTTTGCCCCCGAACTCTGCCAGTTTGTCAACAACAGGCTCTCGATGTTGGACGATAAGAACCTGCGCTCCTGTAAAATCGACCTGCGCCTCGACCTCTGGTCCTTGGGCGTCACGCTCTTTTGCCTCATTTTCCATGCCTTGCCCTTTGAAGGGTTCAACGAGTTTGGTCTCTTTAAGAATATCGTCAATGGTGAACTCTCATTTCCTCCGGTCCGAGAATCGTCCAAGATCAAGCAAAACGATATTGATGAACTCACCCATTTGAAACTGCTTATATCTTGGCTTCTTTCCAAAAAGCCCCAGGATCGACCATCCATTCCTCAAATCAAAGAGCATCCATTCACAACGTTCGACCTTGGGAAAAAAGAACGCACTGATTTCTTGGACTTCAACAAATCGTTAATGAAGCAGAACCCCACCGATTTCCAGCAATCCAGGACTTATCCCTCTGGCGCCAAACCTTCTGCAGCACTTGCTGGCAAGCCTGCTAAGAAAGCACCGGAAGAATCACTCACGCAGAAACTCCGAAACCTTTTCATCAGCAGATCGCCTGAATCCATATCTGACGACTTGCCCAATCCCAATCTCGATCACCTGGGTCTGCCTACACCCAATCTTAATCACGGCAAAACACCCAACCTCCACACCGACGAGATGCCACATCCCAATCTTGATGTGGAGATGCCCCATCCTTCGAATCTTGAGCATGTGGATGATCTTCTAGACCTGTACCTCGATGACTCCAGCTCGTTTGGTTCCGATGAAGATGCAGAGGTGGTAGAAACTGCAGACCTTCTTTCTTCCTTGCAGTCTCGAAGTAGTTCTGTGAAGGATAAGAGACCCCCACCACTAGAGTTTTCCAATTCCAACTTCAACTCCACTTCAAACCTCAACTCCACGCCCAAGTCCAACCCCAACTTTCATTCCCTCGATAATCCGTTTGACTCCAACTTTAATTTTGAGAGTTCGAGTGTGGAAAAACGCAGACCCTCTTTGTCGGGTCTTTCTAGCCCTAATACTCCAACACGCACAGATACACCAACGGGTCTTGGCTCGAATTGGGACCAGCCTTCCGTGACCATCGGAGCCGACTCGCCTCTGTCGATCAAATCGCTCTTCAGTCCATCCAGAAGGTTCTTTTCAAGACTCAAGAAGAAGACAACAGAGCCTACGATTTCGGCTCTTTCAAAGCCATCGGAAACCGGGAAATATGACCTTGCTCCTCCACCTTCTTTCAACGGCAAGCCCAACCCAAAACGGAGCCTGTTGTCCAGTATGGAGTCCATAGGCATAGCTTCTTTCCGAGAGTCTCGCAACAACTCCATCAGCTCACATGGAGGACTTACCAAGATCTCCAGTTCCAGCTCCTCTTTGAATCTCCATGCGTATTTGACGGAAAGCCCAGAGTTGAACTGGAAAAAAGCGCCCGAAAACGCCCGTTTTCAAGATGCGGTTCTGGATCATTCCTCCGATGAAAACCCCGAGGCAAATAAAACCATGACCATGGACGAGTACCTCGACCAACTCTAGAACACACATCTCCAAAGTCCTTATACGTCATTCACCTATCTTCGTCTTTTGATAGGTTGGTTGACCGAAGCATTCTCATTCCGATTATATCCGGCAAACCATATTAATTTCCGATTAACTCCGATTGACACAGATAAATGGATTAACCCGAATGAACTAGATCTCAAGCATAATATCCGATTTAATGGAATAAATCATAACAACCCAACATTCCGGAATATTTTTCTGGGACAATCGAGCCATAATTGGCAAAACCGTTGCAAATGAGTTCGTAACCATCGAAACCGATGCTGCGAGAGAAGAAAAACAGTGCAGCACCACGGGCTAATTGTGTGCAGGCCGGTCATCGACTGATAAAGTGCACCGTCGCAAGTGACGTGCACGCAGTAACAATATCGAGCATGCATTGGGCTTGGCCCGTTATCAGGCCAGACCCCGGCCCCCGCCTCCACACGGCTCTGCTTTTGGTCCCAACATCATATATCCGAGGGTATTCGCGATGCCGTGCCACACTTGTTGATCCATTTTCTTGATCAGCATTATGCACTTCGCCAGACTAATGCATCCATAGGCGAGTGAATGATTATCTTGCTCCAACCACCTGTGGTGAAAGGGCTGCTTGTCCAATTGTCCTATTGTTTATTGTCCTGTCGCATATACGGACATTGTGAGAGAAATGAGCAATTAGTTGGATGGAATGGGTCACGTGTACCGTCAAATGGGTTTCAAGGCCCATTTACCAAAAACATTAAAAACACCGAAACCTCGACAGTTTGCTCTGTCGGATAAATGCTTCCACCTTAGCTTGCGCCCTATAGTCATCCCACCTGTATGTATGGAGAATGTTTCGGCATCTGCAAGGAACGGATTGTTTACCTTTGGGTGCTTCGCGGCATTGATTTGGTGCGCGGGACTAACATGCACTCCGATGTCCAGCGCCTATGGCTTCACAACGCTTGGTTGCTAATTAGCAGCCATGAAATGCCTCCCTAGATCCAGAACAGGCAATAATAAAGGGAAATTCATAAACTCCGCCGGAGGTTGCTTTTAGTTTGCCAAGGAAAAGTTTCTGTTTCTATGTAAGAGCTTGTGCCTTGTTTCCCCCTGAATTCTCCCTGTACCGTACCAATTACCATGGCCATTAATTTAAGTGCCAAAAACTTAGAGGGGGTGAGGCGGAGAGGGAGTGAGGGAGGGAGGGCAAGGGTTGATATTTATAGGCAATTCGGCCCGCTTGTGTTGGCCGTGATAGAAAAGGATCGCATGCGATGCCATGCGATGCTGTTTCAAAATGAATGGTGTAGCATGGGTTTGGTGATGTAGTAGGGAGCTTTGCTTTGTGGAGGCTGTTTCAGGCGTCACTTGCAGAAGCCGCGTGTGACAGAAGTACGGACGCGGTCACCTAGCTACGAACTAAGGCCATTATTCCTCCGAGCCCCATGCATGCAGGACCGCCAATCCTTACTCGGGCCCGGGAGTTTACAAAAGTAAGTATAAGTGGTAGAGTTTGTTATCTCCCCCCGTGTTTCAGGTTGTGGGGACTCTGTGGCTGGCCTCATGTGTCAGGTGTTTCAGGTTGCTCAAAGTAGAAGTGGGCCCCTGTAATATGGAGGGGGAAAAAAAAAAGAAAGCAGCACGTTTCGCATGCAGCACGCACTCACGCCGTCTGCAGATGTTGCAATCAAGTCCCGTCCATTTTAGGCAGGCGGGTGCCCATCCACCATAGAATGTAGAATATTTCTTCGACGCCCACCAACAGGGAGATTAGCGTCGGAACAAAGCGCCCAAGTCCATTGTAGTCGTTGCGGATATTTTTTCGCTTAAGTGGGAACACCCGCATATGCGGCTTCGCAACAGGTTTGAAACGCAAATAACACAAATAATACTCAACCTCTCTGCATAGTACAGGGAGCACTTAGTATTTAAACCCTAGACCCGCCAGATTTGCTAACCACCAGAAACTTTTGCAGGCTCTAGCTATTGCTCCCCCTTTTCCTTATAGACGGTCTCGCGTACCCACCCACCCACCTCTCCTTCTTTTTTACTTCTTTCTTTTTTCGCCAGGCCCGGGATTCGCCTTCGCCCCCGTTTTTCCTTCGTTTGACTTCTCCCTCCCCACACGGCCAAATTCAGGACCCTCTGTTTACTCTGTTTACGGCCAAGTCCAGGATCTTCCCACATTGCCCTCCCCATTCCTTTCTTTTCTACATAAGACACTTGGATCTTCCAAACCCCCAGAACTAGCCACAATAGACCAGCGGTTTTCATCCTCCTCTTCGGATTCCTAATTTGCCTTCATTTATTGGTTTCATCATAAGAGGTTGCGCAGGCGCGGTACAGTGCGTAAATCTCAAATCAGTTACTCCGAGTAAACAGGAGAAACAATAAGAACAATAGACAATTCAAGACTAAGAAAAAAAAGACGTTGCTCATTCGCGTCATTCCACACTAAAAAAAGACACTTTCACTCAGCCAACATTTCAGCCAAAAATAACCCGAGCTGTGTTTTCTTTTTATTATTATTTTCAATTCCCTTTTGTTATATTTTAACTCCAACAACAGACGTTTCCAGACCCCTCCGTCCCTCCTTTGCAAGCAACGGCGCCTTTCCTACAATCAATCAACACCAGCCCCGCTTGAAGACATTTCCCTCCCCCACATTCCATACTTCGCCACCCCCGGAGCTCCAAACATAGCTCATTCCACCAGCCTCCTCCCGATCACAGCAAGCGTCCTGTCAATGGGCTCATCGTCTAATCATTACCCGAGAATTAAAGTTGCTGCGGAAACCCTTATTTCCTTCTGTTGATCCGTCTCGTCGCGAACGCAGATCGCTTATAATTACTGAGATTCTTGTTTATATTTGTGAGCGTCACCGTGGGATTTTTTCTCTCCCTCGCATTTATTTATTTTTTTTTTTTTCATTTCTTCTGCTTACACTTGGTTCGCAAGCTTGATCTAGGCTTCTGCCCGCTTGCACCGTGGCACGCATCTGTCCAATTGAGCATTTTGATTTCAACAATCCATTTCTCCGCTGCTGCAGACCTGTCATTCCATCTTTGCCTGCATATAGGCCCGGCCCTGCTCGTGACTCCTTTCGATCCCTGCGTTTGTGCCTAGCTTCTTTGCATTCCCTTCCCCAAACTTTCCTTTCATTCTTGGCAGACCTTCACTATCCATGGAGAACAGCTTGCTGCCGCCCACCCTGGGCCCTCAGCAAGATGATGTCTTGTTGAAGCCGTGCTTGAAACGCAACCCGTTGGATTCCCTAAGTTCGTTTGTCAATAGCTTTGAATTAAAAGCTGTGGGCACAAAGATCTCCCATTCTGCATCCTCCATTGGCCGCTCCATGTCCCATCGAGTGGCCCATTCATTCCCATTGTTTCCCAGCGACGATCTGTCTGATGAGAACGATGAGAATGACGAAAACAATTCCACGCTCAATGACGAGGACTGGCTCAGCTCGCCCACACAGAAGAAGCGCATCAACCACTCCAACTTGAGCACTCATACGTTGCTAGACTCGGACTGCCTCAAGGAAGAGGACAATGTCGAGTGTCAATATGAGGCCACCTCCCCAATCTGCAGAGAAGCATTTGCAAGTAATGAGCATCTACCCCAGACCCCCATCAACACGTTTGGCGTGGCCCAAGACATCATTCCTCGAATTGATGAAAACGAAATGTTCAAAATCGTGCAGGGGGAGTACTCATCACAATTCGACGAGTTCATCATCATCGATTGTCGATTCTCATATGAGTTTGAAGGTGGCCACATCAAAAACGCCATCAACATCTCACTGACCGAGGACCTCGAGGAGAAGCTTCTGTTTGAAAGCGGCAGCCACGTGAAACGGCTTGTGATCTTTCACTGTGAGTTTTCTCTTCTCAGAGGCCCCACGCTTGCATGTCATCTCCGCAAGTTGGACCGGGAACACAACTCCGAACGTTACCCATACCTTTCATACCCCGACATCGTTGTTCTAGAAGGCGGCTACAAGAAGTTTTACGAGTCGTATCGAAGCATGTGCCGTCCCCAGGCATACGTGAGCATGAAGGACAACAACCACCGCAAGAGTTGCGAGGTGGAGATGAACAAGATACTCTTGGCATCCAAATTGACGCGGGCCAAGTCATTCAACCAGTTCCAGCCGCGCCGGCCATTGGGCTGCCACAGCCGGTCCAACTCATTGACGGCACTTCTTTCTTCTACGGACCAGCAGCTCCTCAGTCCCACATCGTCAGGCGGAACGCTCCGCAAAAAACGGTCATTGAAAATCAAAAAGAGAGACCGCAAGGATATGAGACAGCAAGACATGAGGCAGCAAGATATCCGGGGCCTCTTCACGCAATCGTTGACATCACTCCCGTCGTATGACATGCACAAATCGGAGTCGCCAGTTTCGGAACACTTTGTCATCGAGGACTTTGCGCCGCCAACGGCATTATTCCGTGGCCACAGCAAGAGCCTTTCCAATGCGCTGATTTCAGGAAACTCGTCGCAGCTGCTGCTCTACTCGGACTCGCTCAGCCCCTCGTTCTCATCGGTGGAGTCGCTTCTGGAGTCGTACTCTCTGTTCCCCGATACACCCGACTTCTTTGAAGGCACAAACAGTTCCGGCAATTTGTTTCAGCCCTCGCCCCATACGTTTCCCGGCGAGTCGCCGGTGAAAACCCAAGCCGCAGCCAGCTCGGGGTCGCCATTGCGCGTACCCAAGACATATTCGTTTCCCAAACAAAGTCCATACGTGAGCCAGAAAATGCAGCACCGGCAACCAATCAGCCGGCCCAGCATCTATCCGCATAGCAAGTTGACGGTGTCGTCACCGCCCGTGAGCCTGCCGCTTACCAATGCATCATCTACGTTCGACACGCCGATGTCGAGATTCGCACCGTCCGAGTACTGTGACTCCATCAACGAGACGCCGGTGGAGTGTTCCATCAACCTCAAGGGATACCGGCGGCCGATGATGCCCACGGATTTGAACGAGGTTCGAGAAGAGTCTGGTTTCTGACGCATCTAATCATTAATACATTATTCATTCCTCATTGAACAGTAGCAGACAACCATACAAACAAAGTAGCATGCAAACAAAGAACCATACAACAAAGAACCATATAAATAAAGAACCATACAAACAAAGTAGCATACAAACAAAGACAAAGAACACTTTTCTGAAGTCAACCAAAGTACAATACTATCTTCAGCACCAAGAGTTATCAACCAATTTAGAAGTCAGTAACAGTAACTGTAGTAGAAGTAACAGTAATAGTACTAGAAGTAACAGTAGTAGAAGTAACAGTACTAGAAGTAACAGTAGTAGAAGTAACAGTAGTAGAAGTAATAGTACTAGAAGTAATAGTACTAGAAGTAACAGTAGTAGAAGTAATAGTACTAGAAGTAATAGTACTAGAAGTAACAGTAGTAGAAGTAACAGTACTAGAACAAATCTAAGTATTTGGTTATCTTTGCTTATCCCAAAGCATCCACCCCTGGTTGCACCAGACAAGCGAAGGGGTTCCAATCCAACTTGGAGGATTTGAAAGAGTTGGATACTCAAGTCTTTGGATTGTCTGCAGACAGTTCCGCTGCTCAATTGAAGTTTATTGGTAGGAGTTCCGAGATTCTCAACCTGGCCTTTGAATGTGTCGGTGGCGGAGATGCTGTTGGCACTAATGAGGTGGCCGACCCATTCAATCAGGCCGGTGAAAAATGTGCACTTGTCCCAATTGACCTCGTGCTGGTTCCGTTGAAGAACCTCGAGAATGATCCGCACATGTTTTGTGTGACTTGCGGCGTCAGCACTAAAAATGAGAAGTGTGGTGTAATGAGAGATTTCTTACCTAAGGTATAGTCTCGAGTAGTCATGTAATCCTGTAGTCATAAGTCCAGCCGGCATAGTTGGTATAGTTAGTACACTCAGTACACCTATTACAGTTAGTATAGTAGAGTGAGTATAGTACAGTTAGTACATTATAGTGAGTACAGTATAGTGAGTATAGTATAGTGAGTGTGATATACTCTAGTATAGTGTTTAGTGAGTGTAGTATAGTACTAAAATATAGTGATATTGTGCTATACTATATATTATAGAGCTGAACTATAGTATAGTGTAGTATATTGTAGTGAAGTATATTGTAGTGAAGTATATTGTAGTGAAGTATAGTCCTGGTCTCCTACTCTTAGCCACTACATAGTCTTAGTCCTGGTCTTGTTTACTATTCTTGGTTACTATTCTTGGTTACTATTCTTGGTTACTATTCTTGGTTACTATTCTTGGTTACTATTCTTGGTTACTATTCTTGGTTACTATTCTTGGTTACTATTCTTGGTTACTATTCTTGGTTACTATTCTTGGTTACTATTCTTGGTTACTATTCTTGGTTACTATTCTTGGTTACTATTCTTGGTTACTATTCTTGGTTACTATTCTTGGTTACTATTCTTGGTTACTATTCTTGGTTACTATTCTTGGTTACTATTCTTGGTTACTATTCTTGGTTACTATTCTTGGTTACTATTCTTGGTTACTATTCTTGGTTACTATTCTTGGTTACTATTCTTGGTTACTATTCTTGGTTACTATTCTTGGTTACTATTCTTGGTTACTATTCTTGGTTACTATTCTTGGTTACTATTCTTGGTTACTATTCTTGGTTACTATTCTTGGTTACTATTCTTGGTTACTATTCTTGGTTACTATTCTTGGTTACTATTCTTGGTTACTATTCTTGGTTACTATTCTTGGTTACTATTCTTGGTTACTATTCTTGGTTACTATTCTTGGTTACTATTCTTGGTTACTATTCTTGGTTACTATTCTTGGTTACTATTCTTGGTTACTATTCTTGGTTACTATTCTTGGTTACTATTCTTGGTTACTATTCTTGGTTACTATTCTTGGTTACTAGTCTCAGTCATTACATAGTAGAGTGTACCACTACCAGAATCTTCACATATGTGCTTGATAAGAGTACCAGTGTATGTCAGTCTATGTCAAAATGTCAGTACTAGTAGGGTAGAAGAGTGACCAGTACCAGTATCTAGTATAGTATAGTATAGTATAGTATAGTATAGTGATGGCTATACTATAGTACAGTGAGTGAAGTATAGTGAGTGAAGTATAGTGTAGTATAGTTGTAAATTATAGTGTAGTATAGTCGTAAATTATAGTGCTTTAGTGAGTGTAGTATAGTATTAAAATACAGAATAGAGTAGTATAGTATAGTCTAGTACAGTATAGTGTAGTCCCAAAATATAGTGCTAGTGAGTGTGGTAGATTCTTGTTGTAACGTTTAGCACTAAGTTCTCTGTATTCGTTGATGATTTCCCGATAGGAGGAATCTGACTCGTATATATACTATTCGTTGAGAGACGTGAGAGATAGGCGCACTGTTTAGGTGATCGGTAGATATCAGCAGAGAGGCTTAATAATTCCTCGATAGGTAGGCCACTACCTAGAGTGTGTTATAATATAGTATAGTGCTTATATAGTGATATAGTACAGTGTTTTTCAAAAACTGTTCAAACCAATGCAACAAACTACTTCGAACCACAATAGCAAAATTAAACAAACCAATGCAACAAACTACTTCGAACCACAATAGCAAAATTAAACAAACCAATAATTCAAAAAAGAAATTTGTACCCCTTCTCACGGTCTTTTAAACTTTCTCACAGTCTTTTAAACCAAATAGCGGGATATTTCACATCAACCTTCATTAGAATTCAATATTCTGAAATCTTAAATCTGGAGGCTGGTTTGAATAATTCTGAAAAACACTGTATAGTATAGCGGTATAGTGGTATAGTATACTGTAGTGTAGTGTAGTGTAGTGTAGTATAGTGTAGTGTAGTGTAGTGTAGTGTAGTGTAGTGCTATAGTGAGTACAGTCTTTTTGAATACTATTCAAAGCAGTGGGGCGATATGTTTCAAACCAGACTAGCAAAATTAAGCAGACCAATAATTAAAAAAAGTCTCGTACTTACGACTTAAAAATTGTTAAGGATCAAGGATTTGAAATAGACGGTTTATGTGAAAGCTTTATTAAGTATTAAAAGCACTAGAAGTAACAGTACTAGAAGTAATAGTGATAGTACTAGAAGTAACAGTACTAGAAGTAACAGTAGTAGCAGTAATAGTACTAGGAGTAATACTACTAGAAGTAACAGTAGTAGAAGTAATAGTATAGAAGTAACAGTAGTAGAAGTAACAGTAGTAGAAGTAACAGTAGTAGAAGTAACAGTAGTAGAAGTGATAGTAATAGTACTAGAAGTAATAGTACTAGTAGTATATTGGCAGAGAAGCAAGGAACAGTACTAGAGAAGTACCAAGACGAAGTGAAGCCAGAAGCACATTTCTTAAATTCGATTTCTTGCTATAGTGGAATTGATGACAAGATACTGAGACTATTTATCCAAAGAATAGACCAATAACAACAACAACAAAAAAAAGGTATCAATCTACATACACTAAAGTATATAAGTCTTCCAGTTTATGGTTGTTTGACTTACTGGTGATTGTAGTGACTCAGTAATCAGTAATCAGTAAGTGTGAGTGTGAGTATTTGGTAATCAGTGAGTGTTAGTATTCTGTAAGTGTCAGTATTCTGTAAGTGTCAGTATTCAGTAATCAGTAATACGGAGGACCTGGCTATGGTCATTGATAGCGATATGGATAAGTCCTTGAACTACCCATGAATAAAAATCGGGACTCGAAATACAGTGTTGTTCAAAATCATTCAAACCAGCCTCTAGATTTAAGAATTTCGAATATTGAATTCTAATGAAAGTTGGTGGTTGAAACATTATGACATTTGGTTTGAAAGACTCTGTGAAGGAGCACGAAACTTTTTGAATTATTGGTTGGTTTATTTTATGCTAGTTCTGGTTCCAAACATCGTGTTGCCCTGGTTTGAATAGTTTTGAAAAACACTGTACCCGGTGGTATCAGACCACCTTCTGCACTCAAGCGTCTCGATGCTCGCACATCGAAACTGTTGTCCGATACGTTTGATTCATTATTCAGTTGTCCTACAAATTCCGGGAACTTTGTGGAAGGACAGGAGGATGTACGTGGATGTGTGACTCAGCATAAGATTTGGGAAGCATAACTATGGCTTTGCAGCCAAAAGAATGGAGAAGATGGGGAGAACCTCCATCTGTACCGTTCCATAATCGACTAGGTGTTTGAAAATTCAAAATGGCTTTAGGTGTCACCTCGCCGTTATTGCTTTCGACCACTCCTTCGGTTCTGAATGCCCGTTTTTCCAATTCCGCCTCTTCCAAACTCTCTCCTCAGA
>NLAW01001931.1:2201-17981 GCA_002370915.1 Metschnikowia lochheadii | reverse complement strand
CAGTATCTGGGATTATGATACTATATTATGGGGCTATGTGGGACTCATTTTTGGACTACATTATGATGCTTTATGGTGCTTTATGATTCTCATACTTAATCTCTTTCATTATTTTGTTTATTTATCTTGATGAATTCAACGCTCATATATTTTTCTCCATACAACAAACCCTTATTAATATTGTACAAAGACATAAATACACTAACTATAAATACACTAACTATAAATACACTAACTATAAACACACTAACTATAAATACACTAACTATAAATACACTAACTATAAATACACTAACTATAAATACACTAATTATAAATACATCCAGCATAAATGCATACTCGCAATCATTGGTTACACACTTCATTTTTGTGTTTAAATTTGTTGTACAATTCCATTCTCATATGTTATACTTTTTTCCAACTTTAAGGTTTTTATAACCCACTTTTTTGACCCCCTAAATTTCAGTGTAGTGTACTCTAGCCTATTTTTCTTTGTAAATAAGCTATTTCCATATTCTTCAATAAGTCTACTCCTCTTCGTTCCCCTTCTCCTTCTCTTTTTTGTTTTTGTTTTTGTTTTTGTTTTTGTTTTTGTTTTTGTTTTTGTTTTTGTTTTTAGGCTTATAGTTAGCTTTTTCTTCCTTAGTCATGTGTGCCCCCAGCATTTTGTATCATATTAGGGGGCACCACAACTACCCCTAGCTTTAGTTTTCGGACCGCATCTCTTATCCTTAGGTATACCTAAAACTGTCTCAAGAGACCCAAAGTTGCTTCAAACCATAGAATTCACAGAGTCGGACGACCCACGCACCTATTGGGTGCAGTTTCCATCACTCCCCAAATTCATAAATACTTGTATCCAACTACTGGTTCAGCAACTGCAAATTCATTGGCGAGCATGATAGATCCATATCCAGAGACAGGTGGAGACTTTCTACCCATTCTATGTCTTCTGCAATAGACAGCTGAGGCTGGGTGGTGTAGTTCTTGGTATGTGCGTCCATTTCTTCGGTATATAACTGTTCTCAAGCTCATTACTGGATTCAAGCTCGTCACTGAATTCAAGCTCATTACTGAATTCAAGCTCGTCACTGCTCTCAAGCTCGTCACTGCTCTCAAGCTCATTACTGGATTCAAGCTCGTCACTGCTCTCAAGCTCGTCACTGCATTCAAGCTGCCTCGGGTTAGACGCGTAAATCTTGCACAGCATATTTCACTGATATCCGAACCGAGTGCTTTGTGTCATGAAGGGCAAAGTTGGTGCACAGAGCAATCGGTCCCTCCAAGGGAAACATCCGGGGAAATATCCGGGGACCTGTCTTGGAGCTTTGAGCCTCGTGTTTGCTCTTAATACATTGGAATTTAGTTTGGGTACTGGAGGACTCCCGCTCTCTCCTGGAGTTTCTCAGAGGAGTTGTTTTTGGGGTGTTCCTCAGAGGGGCTTTCTCGGGATGTTTCTCAGAGGGGCTTTTTCGGGATGTTTCTCAGAGGGGCTTTCTCGGGATGTTTTCGTGCCATCCTCCACGGTAGGAGCCCGCTGGCTGGCCTCTAGTTTCTGTAGAAGCATTTTTGCCGAGATGCAGGTTATGTTGATGGATGGTATGGATTTACATTCATTTCGGAATTAAGCCTAGAGACAGCCACTGTTTTCTGTAACTTGGAACTATTTCCACAGTACTAGTAATCCACACCAAATATTATTATGTATCCTGTGATCGATTGTTTTTTGTTTTTTGTTTTTTGTTTTTTGTTTTTTGTTTTTTGTTTTTTGTTTTTTGTTTTTTGTTTTTTGTTTTTTGTTTTTTGTTTTTTTTGTTTTAGCAGGTAATAGTGCTTTATCAGAATAATAATAATAATAATAATAATAATGCTGGAGGTGTTAGATCCACTTATATAATGAGGCCTTCGGTACCCCAATTACTAAGTTAACTAATTAAAATATCTCTGACTAGGGAGTCATACCAAGATGCCTCCTAGATCCAGACCCACCAGACCTCCTCGTACTGACTTAGAGGCTCCTCCAATGTCTGAAGTAAAATGTCTGAAGTAAACACTTCCCCTAAAGTATTTACTTACCGTGATGAGGCAATGAGATCCTTGACCTATAAACAGAAGGGATCTCTGGACATTACACCATGGTTACTCTACAGGCCACCTGATTCCCCAGCATACATAGCTGAGCTGGAGTTAAAGAATCTACACGAGCTGTTGGAAAACAGCAATCAAGAGCGCGCTACTAGCCCACGGCTTGCGGGGTAGCAAGCAATCAGTTTTCGCAGCAATCAATTGTAGCAACAATTGTTGCAGTGGTGAAGGAAGAATCTCTCCATTATATAATGGGGACTTCGCCCCATTCTATTATTAATAACTTAATTTTACATCAACTGCCTGAGGTATACCAAGATGCCTCCAAGAACCAGACCCACCAAAAAGATCTCGTATTGATGATACTTCAATGAGCACTGACAACTCTCCTTCTCCTACTCCTGAAGTAAACACTTCTCCAGAAGTGTTTACATATCTTGATGAGACAATGAGATCAGTGTCTTATAGTATTGGTCAACCGCTGGACGTTACTCCATGGTTACTCACTGGTCCTCCTGGTGCCGCAACTGTCGTTGCGGATCTGGCGTTAACACGTCTACATTCGGAGGTCCTGTATCGAGATTAGGTAAATCTCAAGTCTAATATCCTCCGCCACTTGGAGTGATACTTGTCCTCAAGTATCTTCTCCCCTGTGTTCTTCTCGTTCAATTTCCATTTCTTCTTCCTGTCTATCGTGAGGATCTTCAATGCGTAGAGTCCTCTTGGATTTCTTGGTATTTCTTGATCTTGATCTTCTCTTATCCTAAGCGTATCTTCGGTAAAGTCAGGTTCTTCCTGTCCTCTTGTAGAGTTAAGAGTAAATTCTCTGAGATGAACTCTGTCATCTTCTTCAACTTGTCTTTCTAAAATCCTTCTGTATTCCATTGGTAGCCTGCTATAGTCGCTTGGACTGATCCTTCGGTTGATATCTGAATTTTTCCATTTCAATTCAATAAACGGTGGGTGGAGGTTAACCCGCCTGATTCTTTCAATTCAATAAACGGTGGGTGGAGGTTAACCCGCCTGATTCTTTCAATATCGTTTAGATTGTCGAGTATATCATCTATCTCGAACGGTGATATGTGAGCGTGTTCATTGGAAGCTTCATGATATTTCTTCAAATTTGTGATGTTCAATGATATTTTCCTTTGGGGATTCAAACGAATTTCATATGCATTATCGTTGATAACCTTTGATACCTTGTACGGTCCTTCGTAAATTGGTGCGAATTTTCTTCCTGCTTTGAATGAATTGATTGCACTAGATTTTACTAGCACTTTCTACACTCTACACTCACACTCTACACAGTTGACCAAACACCAGATCCTCCAACTCAAGAACCAAGTGTTCAACATGTGATATGTGTGTAGATTCTTTAATTCCAGCTCAGCTATGAATGCTGGGGAATCAGATGGCCCATAGAGTAACCATGGTTCAAGGTCCAGAGATCCTTTCTTACTATGAGATACGGATCTCATTGTCTCATCAAGATAAGTAAACACTTCACCTCAAGTGTTTACTTCAGACATAGGCCGAGTCATCATTATCAGTACAAAGAGATCTGGTGGGTCTGGATTTTGGGAGGCATCTTGGTAGGTGTCGCCCTAGATCGAGATATTCGATCAGTTGTCTGATAAAAGGTGTAGCAAAGGCCTCGTTATATTTTTGGGACTCGGCCTTCACTGACCCTTGGTTGTCAGGACAACTAAGTTAGGGAAACTAGTAGCGACTGTTGAACGTGATGAACCAGTACATCTTTGATGTACTGCACGTTCTATGTGACTGCATCTAATCAGGACAGATGAAACAGTGATATGTAGGAATAAGCGAAGAGTGGACGAGGTCCTGCGAAAAAGGAGCTGGCGTTAATTACAGAGAAAGATGAAGCGGTGTTTACAAGAGTTCTTAGTATAGCTTAGATACAGATAAGAATAACCGCTCCAGTTTATGCGATAGTAGACGTTAAAGCTCAACAGCGACGTGCCCTGCAAGCCTAGAGCGCCGTGCGCGCTCTTATTCGGTGCTATTTTCCAAGTATAGTGTAGTATAGTGTAGTATGGTGGAGTATGGTGGAGTATGGTGGAGTATAGTGTAGTATGGTGGAGTATAGTGGAGTATAGTGTAGTATGGTGGAGTATGGTGGAGTATGGTGGAGTATAGTGTAGTATGGTGGAGTATGGTGTAGTATGGTGTAGTATAGTGTAGTATAGTGTAGTATAGTGTAGTATAGTGTAGTATAGTGTAGTATAGTGTAGTATGGTGTAGTATAGTGTAGTATGGTGTAGTATGGTGTAGTATAGTGTAGTATAGTGTAGTATAGTGTAGTATGGTGTAGTATGGTGTAGTATGGTGTAGTATGGTGTAGTATGGTGTAGTATGGTGTAGTATAGTGTAGTATGGTGTAGTATAGTATAGTGTAGTGTAGTGTAGTGTAGTGTAGTGGAGTATGTGCAGATCACGTGCGCCGTAATATATTAGTATGGTGATTAGCAGAGAGTAGTCTATCACCCAATTCCAAATTGTACATCTGTTTCCAATTCAAGTATACATTTACATTTATGGTCATTACAAGTTTGTTTAGCCTAATATTGATCTCCTTTTTTCATCTCCTTTTTCTTCTCATTGAATTCATGTATTCATATATTCATGACTAAGCATTGCTGGGCACCCCTCATTACTTGGAGGTGTCCACCACGTATCTGCCCAAAATCTTTCCTTGCTCCATCAACTCGTAAATCTTGGGCAATTCAGACAATCCCACAATCTTGATGGGGCACTTGATCAAGCCTCTGGAGAAGAAGTCAATGGCTTCGGCCGAGTCGGCTCTGTTACCCACGTAAGAACCCTTGATGCTCACCGACCTAACCACCGAGTCGAAAATCGAAGCGGTCACCTTGGCACCGGCAGGCAAACCAACCAATACAACGGTACCTGCAGTTCTCACGTACTCAAGCGATTGTTGCATTGCTTTTTCCGAAACAGACACGTTGATCACAGCCTGTGGGCCTCCATCAGTGAGTGCTTGAACATCCTTAACAATGTCCTTGGATTGGGTAAAGTCCACGTAAGCCTCAGCACCCAAGGTCTTAACAAAGTCACCTTTCTCAGCACCTCCATCAATACCAATGGGTCTGTAACCCATAGCCTTGGCATACTGGATGGCAAGAGAACCCAAACCTCCTCCGGCTCCGGAAACAGCCACCCACTGGCCTGCAGTCAAGTTTGCCGTCTTCAAGGCCTTGTAAACGGTGATTCCGGCACACAAGATGGGCGAAACCTGGGCCAAATCAGTTCCCTTAGGAATTCTAGCAGCATGAATAGCATCGGCCGTGGCGTATTGTTGGAAAGACCCATCATGAGTGTAACCAGACATGTCAGCCTTGGCGCAATTGGGCTCTCTGGTGTTTTGACAGTGTTCACAAGAGTTACACGAGGAGTTCAACCACTTGATACCGGCCAAGTCACCAATCTCCCAACCCACCACGTTCTCACCCATAGCAACCACTTCTCCTGCACCCTCGTGGCCTCCAACCAATGGCAACTTATTGTCCAAAGGCCAATCACCTTTCCACGCGTGCAAATCCGTGTGGCAAACGCCCGAGTACTTGACATGGATCAAGAGCTCATTGGATTTGGGCTTAGGCACATCAATGTCCTTGTAAAGCAAGGGGCCTCCGTTGGTCTCGAAAATGACTGCTTTTTGGGTAGTAGGAATGGCCATGGTGAAGTAGAGTTTTTTTTTCTAGTGTTCAATTGTTCAAGTAAAGCTGAAAACGGAACAAAACGAAACGAAACAAAAAAAATAAAAAAAAAAAATAACAACTATGTAGCAAAGAAAACTGGTAGTAGTTATTATGATCTGGTGATCTAGAGATTGATTTTTCTTTTTTTGTTTTTTTTTAAGGTTGTGATTTGTCTGTGACTTGTAGTGTCTGAAGAAAAAAAGATATAAAAAAAAACATCCAAGAGGCCAGGCGATCGGCCAGCTTATATATAGTTGGAGGGTGTGGGGCACCGGGGTTAGTCGCACTGCAGGTGCTGGAGTTTAGCACGGGCAGCTGCACCTCATGTCAATCCTCACCCAACACCAGTCATTCCCCTTCCTCCGCTTTCCTAATTTGTAACCCCCCCCTATTTTGTGTTTCCTTCCGTCGTTTTTTCCTTTCCTAGTCTTAAGTCCTTGCCTAAGCCATGCTCAAGCCATGCCTAAGTCGTAAGTCGTAAGTCCTGAGGGGAACCCAAACCCAGATCAACTACTCCACCAAGTCCAAGTATCACAACCGTCATTACCAACCGTCATTACCAACCGTCATTACCAACCGTCATTAAGAATTAACTAATAATGCGTACTAATAATGGGTACTAAGAATTAAACTAACAATAGGTACTAATAATTGGTACTAAAAACTAAACTAACAATGGGTCCTAATAATGGGTCCTAATAATAGGTACTAATAATAGGGGGGTCCTAATAATAGGTACTAAAAACGAAACTAAAGAGGGGTAGTGATAATTGTTTGATTACCAGGGGCTAATATGTAACTAATTGATTACGTGACTGGTATTTACAGAGACTGGTATTTACTGGGACTGATTTTTACTGAGACTGGTATTTACTGAGACTGGTTTTTACTGAGACTGGTATTTACTTAGACTGGTTTTTACTGAGACTGGTTTTTACTGAGACTGGTTTTTACTGAGACTGGTATTTACTTAGACTGGTGATTAGGGGAATGGTGGATTGTGATTGGTGGAAGGGGTGGAGTGAGGAGTGAAATAATAAATGCAGTGGAATGCATGTGATGAAATGAATGTGGTGAATGCGGTGAATGCGGCGGAATTGGGGGGATTTGACATTGATGCATGGTACGCTTAAGTTAGCTCAAGGAGACAATGTATGGGTAGATGCACCAAGAGATTGTACTCTGAGAAGATGCGCGCATGGCGAGGGGGTGGGGGAGAATTGTTACTTTGGGTCGAGGACGCATGCAAAGCTTGGTGGGGACATTTCCACCTCGAAACAATCTTTAAAACCCAAGGCTGGAACATTGTGAATTATCTCACGAACTCCATCGTCTATCGAGTCATGGAAATCACAGGAATCAAATACGGAACCGAGAAGTCGGACTTAGCAACGGCATTTGGTTCGCAATCAATGCAACGCAGTCCTTTGGCGGGGACGTTACACACATACACCCCATTCTCCCAGTCTCCCAGTCTCCCCGTCTCCCCGTCTCCCAGTCTCCCCGTCTCCCCGTCTCGCGGTCTCGCGGTCTCGCCGTTTCGCCGTTTCGCCGTTTCGCAACCTTCTCCCAATCTCCATCCATCCATCCATCCATCTCTGTCCATTTTGTGTATTTTGTCTATTTTGTCTACCATTCTAATCGCAATTCGGTTGCACTTCTGTCTGTCATTCTTCCCATTCTGCCCAATTTATCCACCCATTCCAACCAGCAGTGCTCATAACCTGGGGTTGAAAAACCTTCAGCACTACAGTGTTTTTCAAAACTATTCAAACCAATAATTCAATATGGTTCGTAGCTATTCGCACAGACTTTCAAACCAAATGGTATAAAGTTTCACACCAACTTTCATTTATTGAAATATTCAATATTCTGAAACCTTAAATCTGGACGATTGCCTCATATGTATGTACTACATTTGGGAGTGGTGTAGTAGCAATCAAGGGTCAAACCGGGACGGAACATGAACTGGTTTCCTTGTTTGGGGGGTTATATGTATTGGTTTGTTTAATTTTGCTAGTGNGGGGGGGGGGGGGGGGTTATGTGTATTGGTTTGTTTAATTTAGCTAGTGTGGTTTGAATAGTTTTGGAAAACACTGTATTCACTAAGTATTTAGAACCTAGGAAGTAGGGTCTTCATCTATATCATTTACTTTAGTTCACATAGTACTAGTTATCTTATTGATACTTTTCTTCTATGGGATTACACCGTTGTCACAATTTTCTCCACTGTCGGTTATTATGTCTGTTCACTATGTCTGTTCACTATGTCTGTTCACTATGTCTGTTCACTATGTCTGTTCACTATGTCTGTTCACTATGTCTGTTCACTATGTCTAGTCGCAGTAATATAGGTAATCTCCTGAATCCTGTCAATCTCGCGTATCCACCCAAAATCCCTTACTCCAGTTACTCCAATTACTCTAATTACTCCAATTACTCCAATTATTTCCACTGACCCCAATTACTCCCACTCACCCCAATTACTCCCACTCACCCCAATTACTCCCACTCACCCCAATTACTTCCACGTACAGTCTTTTTTAAAACTATTCAAACCAGTGCGGCAATATGGTTCAAACCAGACTAGCTAAATCAAACAACCCAATAGTTAGACAAATTACTGTTTTTAATACTAAATAAAGATTCGACATAAACAGTTTATTATTATTTCAAATCCTTGATCCTTAACAATGTTTTTTTTTAAGTCGTAAGTATGAGACTTCTTTTAATTATTGGTCTGCTTAATTTCGCTAGTCTGGTTTGAACCATATTGCCGCGCTGGTTTGAATAGTATTCAAAGACTGTATTCCCGGTACTCCCACGCACTCTAATTACTCCCGGTACTCCCACACACTCCACTAAACAGTTATACCACTAGATGATCCCGTTGACCCAAAAACCGTTGATCCAATAACCGTTGATCCAATAACCGTTGATGCAAAAACCGTTGATGCAAAAACCGTTGATGCAAAAACCGTTGATTCAGTATATTGATTCAATTACCCAATTGGTCATTAATATTTTCCAGTGATTTGTCACTTTTATATTAATGTTAATGTTAATCAATGGGTCAGTGATTATTGGTATGTGCTGGTGTGGGTAATTTTGGGGTGCGTGAATACAGTGTTTTTCAAACCTACCGTGTTTTTCAAAATCATTCAAACCAGCCTCCACATTTAAGAACTCCACATTTAAGAACTCCACATTTAAGAACTCCACATTTAAGAATTCAGAATATTGAATTGGATGAAACTCTTCGAGTCATTGGTTTGAAAGACTCTGTGAAGTGAAGTGAAGGGGTACTAACCTTTTTTGAATTATTGGTTGGTTTATTTTTTGCTAGTTCTGGCTCCAAACATTTTGCCCCCTCCCTCATAGTTACCACTTCACTTCTACAAGAGTGGTCTTTCGAACTTTGCTAAAGCTCTACCAAGTATGGTCTATGCTCTTTAGTGCATTAATGCCTAATCGATACTATATTCGTTGGTCATTCCTCAGGAAGAGGTATCGGCCGTATTTAAGCATTCTGCAGGAAAGCAATTCCGTAGTAATGGCGAACAGACTCGGAGAAATTGGGCCTTAACTCTCCATGGGGCCGATTTCGCGTAGCCATGTAGCTGGGTAGCCGGGTAGCTGTTTAATTGGGTAGCTGTGTAGCTGTTTAATTGGGTAGCTGTGTAGCTGTTTAATTGGGTAGCTGTGTAGCTGCTTAATTGGGTAGCTGTGTAGCTGTTTAATTGGGCACGTGCGCTCGGTTGAACTTGAGGGACTTGAACTTGAGGGACTTGAGTACTTGCTTGAGTCACGTGCCGTCGACATGATACAGTGAAACAAGTTCATAGTCGTATGGTGGGGCATGCAAGGAATTGGATAACACTTGCTGCATGTGCAGCTGAGAACATTTCTAACACTGTTCAGGAAAGGGGTCTAAGACAGCCCTACGACAGGAATGGATGAACCCCGCATCTTGGTTGCTATGTCAACCAAGATCTTGGACACATAAGATGGGCGAAACCCGTTCTAAGTGAGCGACTTTGATAAAGAGGTCAATCACGTGAACCCTAGTTTAGTTGTCATTAGGAATATAACAATAAGTACGACAACTTCTCTGCCTTACTTAAAGAAGTTGTTAGACAACGGACGGACTCGTATTCCGGTATGCTTGAGCGTAAAGGATAACGCTCGACACGCTCAATCCCTGTATGGGTAGAGTACTGTCCATATTAGATCGAACAGTATGACTCGGCCATGAAAAAAAAAATAAATTGGCACGAATTGTAAGTTGGTTTACTTTTAGACACTCCAATCTCTCCAAATCTCTCCAAATCTCCGTTCTCTCTTTTCTCTTCCCCTAATTCAATATAGATCTCGCTTCGTATTCATCGACATTATGTACATTGAGTGATTATTATTGATTGGAATAATTGGATATTTTAAGCTCTTAAAGAGCTTTATATTAGTATATTCCACGTTGCAGAGGGGTTTTTGGGGGAACAGTACAGTGTTTTTCACAACTATTTAAACGTCTGCAACAAAGTAGTTCAAACTAGCGCAGAAAAACGATTCAAACCACACTAGCAAAATTAAAGCAAACCAAGAAACAAACCAAGAAACAAACCAAGAAACAAACCAAGAAACAAACCAAGAAACAAACCAAGAAACAAACCAAGAAACAAACCAAGAAACAAACCAAGAAACAAACCAAGAAACAAACCAAGAAACAAACCACTATAACCCCCCCCCCCCCCCCCAAACAAGGAAAACCAGCTCAGTTCCGTTCTGTTTTATGACCCCTGGATTGATACTGCAAGACACTCAGATACTCTCAAATGTACAACATATAAGGCAATCCCCCAACATTTTTCAGAATATTGAATTCTAATGAAAGTTGGTGTTTGAACCATTCTGCTATTTGGTTTGAAGGTATGTGCGAAAGAGTACTTCTCAACTTTTTTGAAATATTGGTTTATTTGATTTTGTTACAGTGTTTTTCAAAACTATTCAAATCACACTAGCAAAGTTAAACATACCAATCCACATATTAAAACCCCAAACAAGGTCTTCAAACCAATCATATCTTCAGATATCAATTCATGCACTCTAGCATTTTGCTTTTGTATATATGTATATATATATGTATATATATATCATGATAGTATGGAACGACTGGTTTAAACATTGGTGTAAATAGTGGTCTAAATAATGGCCTAGAGAGTGGTATAAAAAATGGTCTCAATGGTGGGGGGTCTCTGTTCTTATATGTTGCGGTGCGCGGATGGCTGTAAAAATCAGAGAGTGGTGGCAAATGAGGGGATGTTGCGAACAAAAAATATAAATAGAGCCCATATCCCCTCGCAACGGTTTTCTCTCGCCACCAATAGAAATTCATACCAGTTCATGTTCCATCCGTTTTGACCCATGATTGGTACTACAACACTCCTAAATGTGGTACTGAAAGACTTCTAAATTCAGTGCATATGAGGCAATCGTCCAGATTTAAGGTTTCAGAATATTGAATATTTCAATGAATGAAAGTTGGTGTTTGAAACATTCCGCCATTTGCCATTTGGTTTGAAAGGATATGCGAAGGGGTACGAATTTTTTTTTTTTTTTCTTCCTTGAAATATTGGTTTATTTGATTTTGTTAGTGTTGTTTGAATCGTTTTATCGCACTGGTTTGAATAGTTTTGAAAAACACTATAGCTAATCTTCTGGCTGAACACCTGGCACAGCACATGACTAATAATATAGGACCATTGGAATTTTCAACTGCTACATTAACATACGGATGTAGAAAATCTGGATATGGGGAGAGTGATAGATTTAGTCAACTACTGCCAGACCAATATAATTTACAAGTGAGGTAGGTGCTCCATATCATAGAATTAACCCTGTAGATACAGAGTTGTTCTAGAGCACAGAGTTGTTCTAGAGCACAGAGTTGTTCTAAAGCAGATAGTGTACGAATCATTGAATAAATCCCATATCTTGGAAGCAAGTGGGGTTAAAGTACATAATATTCTTTTAGGGGAATATCGATCGGGCTGTACTCAGAAGCAAAAGGCAAGAAGCATAATCTACCAGAACAAGTGACATTGCTCTCTCGAAGTTCTTAATTTGATTGGTTAGTTTCATTTGCTAATGCAGTTCGAAACATATAGTGACACTGGTTTGAAGAGTTTTGAAAAACACTGCTTATTTTAATGTACACTGTACTACTGGAGATTTTGTCCTAGTTGTTATAACTAAGTCATGGCTCTAAACTTATTACTACCAGACTATTCATAGTTTTGAACTGCTTACTATTGACTACTCATGGATTTGAACTGCTTACTATTGACTACTCAAGGTTTTGAACTGCTTACTATTGACTGGTCATGGTTTTGAACTGCATACTATTGAATACTCAAGATTCTGAACTGCTTACTATTGACTACTCAAGATTCTAACCTTCTTACTACTGACTGGTCATATTTCAGAACTTCTTACTCCCAGACGGCTTCTTAACTGTATATAGACTTCTTTTGACTTCTTAGACTATACTAGTAGATGGCTTCGAGTGTGTTCTAGGGTGTTCTAGGGTGACCGCTGCAATACCATGGTACTGAATATTATACCAACCACACACACACACCCAGTTCTGTTTCTAGGGTAGACTATATCTGGTATAATTGATCCTTGGGCAGCCAGCGCTCGTTCTGGATAAAGTCAATCAACACCCGCGATGTGGTCTGAAGCAAAGGGTGTCCACTAACCACAGTCAAGAACTTCTCCAAGCCTTGGCGCCGGAGCTCGATATTCACATCGTTAAACTTGTTGGAATTCAAGAGGATTTTGCCGGGAAGAGGAGGAATCACTACCCGTGATTGCTGCTGCTCAAGCATCTTGCGTAATGCCACGAAATCGGAGTACCTGCGCCGGAGCCTGCTCTGCCGCTTGCGGAAAGCCGGGATGTTGGTACGGCACACCACCTCATAGTCCGTGTACTGCTCTCGTCCTAAATGTGTCTGCGGATTGCGTACCTGCGGTTAGTATATTTTGATTCTTTGTCAATCACTGATATCTTTTCATCCATTCTCATTCCCATTATCATCTATTACTCTTGTCATTCCCAAATCATTCCCAAATCATTTCCATAGATCATTCCCAAATCATTCCCATATCTTTTCCATAAATCATTCTCTAGTCCCACTATCATCTATTATTCTTGTCATTCCCATATTGTGATTCTCTTGTTTTTTTTCTTATCATGATTGACATCCCTATTCATCCATTCGTTCCCGTATTATCATTTCCATTCTTTCTCTGTTCTGTCCATTGTTATCATTCTCATAAGTCCCATTATCATCTGTCATTCCAATCATTCCCGTATATCCCATATTGTCATTTCCATATTATCATATTCTCATTCCCAAAATTCCCATATTGTCATATTCTCATTCCCATTCATATCATGCATCTCATATCATGCATCTCATTCATATCATTGATATCATTCATATCATTCTCATACGTCTCATAATTTCCATATTATCATTCCCATATAGTGAATGGTAATGACAAAAATGGAACAGTAATGAGCACTCATGATAATAGCGGACAGTAGTGGGCAGTAGTGGGCAGTAATGAGCAGTAATGAGCAGTCATGGCAAAAGTGGAACTGATGGAATGGTTTGATGGACAGTCGTAGACAGCAGTGGACAGTAGTCAAACACGAATGAACCACCAATCATCACCAATGATCACCAATAACCAGTAATAAACCACTAATACACCATTAATGTAACAATAACGTCACACTAATGAGCCATTATGAACCACTATGAACCATTATGAACCACTATGAACCATTATGAACCACTATGAACCATTATGAACCACTATGAAACCCCCAACACCATTAATGTAACAATAATGAATCGAAAGTAATGGAACAATGCAACAATAATCAAACACAAATGAACCAATGAAACAAAAATGTAATAATAATGAAGCGCTCATGGAAACACCAATTAAGTGTCTATGAACCACCAGTGAACCACTAATGCACCATTAATGTAACGCCAACGTAACAATAATGAGCCACTGAGCCACTGAGGCATTATGAGGCACTATGAGGCACTATGAGGCACTATGAGGCACTATGAAACAATAATGAACAATAATGAACCATTATTAGAACCAATGAACACTCATTTACCACTAATTCACCACTGATTCACCACTGATTCACCACTAATTCACCACTAATGAACACTAATAAACAATAATGAAACACTCTTGGCACACTCTTGGAACGAATAGAACGAATCAACACTAATGATGAACAATAATGAAACACATGGAATATTAGTGGAACACATGATAATCTTGTGCCTTGTGAATGACCTCATGTCACACATTGGGGAGGGGGCCTGTTCCAATCCAAAGAAAGGTTCCCTCTAGCACTCCATTTCAGAATTTTGTCGTAACAAATATTTGTTTCTTGCTCAACTTTTGCTTCACTGCAATAGGTAACCACTATGGACCTATGTGCAACTGTGAGTCACTGAACCAGTGTGAGTCACTGAACCAGTGTGAGTCACTGAACCAGTGTGAGTCACTGAACCAGTGTGAGTCACTGAACCAGTGTGAGTCACTGAACCAGTGTGAGTCACTGAACCAGTGTGAGTCACTGAACCAGTGTGAGTCACTGAACCAGTGTGAGTCACTGAACCAGTGTGAGTCACTGAACCAGTGTGAGTCACTGAACCAGTGTGAGTCACTGAACCAGTGTGAGTCACTGAACCAGTGTGAGTCACTGAACCAGTGTGAGTCACTGAACCAGTGTGAGTCACTGAACCAGTGTGAGTCACTGAACCAGTGTGAGTCACTGAACCAGTGTGAGTCACTGAACCAGTGTGAGTCACTGAACCAGTGTGAGTCACTGAACCAGTGTGAGTCACTGAACCAGTGTGAGTCACTGAACCAGTGTGAGTCACTGAACCAGTGTGAGTCACTGAACCAGTGTGAGTCACTGAACCAGTGTGAGTCACTGAACCAGTGTGAGTCACTGAACCAGTGTGAGTCACTGAACCAGTGTGAGTCACTGAACCAGTATGAGCCACTATGAACCACTGATACACAATAATGGATAACAATGGCAATACTTGACAGTAATGACAGTAATGACAGTAATGACAGTAATGACAATAATGGATAGTAATGAAACACGCATAGAGCCACTATGAACACTAATTCACCACTATAAACACTTGGACTCAAGGAAATGGTAATGACATTAATGAAACAGATGAAACAGGCAAATAATTAGGATCTGATTAGGATGAAATTAGGATTAGATTAGGATGAAATGGTCATGGTAGTACTAAGAATTGAGTACACACCCATGTATGGACAAACGGGATGGGTAAACGGAGGTTGGTAGACTAAAGTTTAAGCAGTTGAATGGATGAGCATTTAAATGGATGTGCATTTAAATGGATGGGAACTTGAATGGATGGAAACTTGAATGGATTTATGGGTAGAGGGAAGTTTAGACAGAAATTTGGACGGGTTGGGTTGACGGTTTGGGTAGACGGGGATGTATGGATCTATGGATGTGTGGATGTGGATGTGGATGTGGATGTGTGGGGATGGACAAAGACACTAGGAAACACTAAAAGACACTGAAAAAAACACATACCTCAATTTCAAGGAAATTCTCCGGCTCACCATAAATATCGGAGAAGGACTGCTTCTTGTGCAGGTTGGAGAGCACCTCGCTGACGGGCTTAAAGGAGTTGCTCATGGGTGGGACAGTTTGAAGTACGCGACCGAGACTTAAGGCCTCCGCACGTGACCCAGTGTATTACCAAACCAAACCAAACCACACACACCAATTAGAGTTAACTTCACTTTTGTTTCAAGTGTGTTTCAAGTGTGTTTCAAGTGTGTTTCAAGTGTGTTT
>NLAW01001930.1:0-22206 GCA_002370915.1 Metschnikowia lochheadii | reverse complement strand
GATCGCGTACGTCTGTCTCTCCCTCATTGATTCCTTTCATCATGGCTGATGTCACATCGCCGAGGGTCATGAGGTTTCGATCAGATATCGAAGGGATCTTTTGCCGCTCTATATGCATGACTGCATCTGCAGTTCACACTCACGCGTTAACAGGGTTGGGATGTACTGTCTCAGCTTTTTTTCTTTCTATATTGTTGCATTATTTTCCATAGAATTTATTAGGTGTTTTTGTACAGCACCTTATAGAAGTAGCAGTTAGTTTTAGTTATATTTACCTATAGCAGCAAACATAAAATAGAGTAGTCACAAGTATAAATAAAGCAGTCCCAACCACAAACTAAAACAGACTATAAATTAGTATGTAAACAGCCCCTCACTTAGAGCATTAAATAGCATTAAATAGTCTTACCAATTAGAGGTTAAAATAGAACTATAGTATAGTGGTGTAGTGCAGTGTAGTATAGTATAATGTAGTGTAGTGGTGTAGTGTAGTATAGTATAATGTAGTGTAGTGGTGTAGTGTAGTATAGTATAATGTAGTATAGTGGTGTAGTATAGTGGTGTAGTATAGTGGTGTAGTATAGTGTAGTATAGTGTAGTATAGTGTAGTATAGTGTAGTATAGTGTAGTATAGTGTAGTATAGTATAGTACAGTGTTTTTCAAAACTATTCAAACCAGGGAGCAAAATGTTTGGAACCAGAACTAACGAAATTACACAAACTAATAACTCAAAAAGTTTTGTACCCCTTCGCACACTCTTTCAAACCAAATTTCATAATGTTTCAAACATCAACTTTCATTAGAATCCATTATTCTAAAATGTGAAATCTGGAAGCTGGTTTGAATGATTTTGAGGAACACTGTATAGTATAGTACAGTGCACTCAATCCAGGGCTCATAACCATTTAATCTACTAACTATATAGAGGTAGTTGAATACTGTTCTACTATTCAAAATCCCCCACGGTATTTTGATGTAACTCTCTTTATAAGTGGAGGAGGGGATTCCAAATGTTGAGATCAGCCTATTGCTACTATTTCCTAATATTCGGGATCGACTAGTGCTATATCATAGTATACATAGTATACTAGTGTTTATTGAGGTACACTAGAACCACGAGTATAGTAGTATTAGAGTATAGTAGTATTAGAGTATAGTAGTATTAGAGTATAGTAGTATTAGAGTATAGTAGTATTAGAGTATAGCAGTATTAGAGTATAGCAGTATTAGAGTATAGTAGTATAACATTTGAGTACAGTATAGTTGTCATGTTCTTTTAATACATTTATGCCTGAACTCTTATATTCGTTGATGGTTCCTCAAAGAGAGGAACCGGAGTGGCTTATATAACTTTGAGAGAAACATGGATTTGAAAAACTCTCCACCAGAACAATAGTAAGGATTGTTCTGGAATATTCGAAAGAGGCCATCTATGCACGAAGTGCTCTGATGGCGAAACGCCGTATCACCATTGTATCAACCGGACTGGGAGGCTTCAAAATACCTTCATAGGCAGGGCCCTGCCTATGGTGGATCTAACAATAGTAGTATAGTATAGTATAGTAGTACGCATGTAGGCTTCGAGAAAACAACCCTAAATGAAAGTGGCGCAATCCTCAAAAAAGAACAAAAGTTAATAATGAGCCCCTAGTTTGGTATCAACAAACATGAAAAATCTTACGTGCCTGACTTATTGGGTCAAGAGATGCTTCCCTTAGTGAACCTAAAGATTAACCCATTATAGGAACGCCTTACTAATAGTCACTACAAAACATCCTTCTTGATATGTAGGATCTTAGTATTGGAGTATAGTACATTAGTATAGTAGTATAGTAGTATAGTAGTATAGTAGTATAGTAGTATAGTAGTATAGTAGTATAGTAGTATAGTATTTGAGTGCTGATTCTTGGTTACTTTAGTACCTAGTATTCTGTTAGAGTTGAGTTACTTCACTATACTCTGCTTACTATGTTCATTCGCCAATAAGTCCCAGAGTAAGGAATACGGCTACTTAAAAAGCTGCCAGCAGAGTCACCTAGTCGACCGGCCTTTGCTAGCTGCTTGCAGGAAACCTATTTACATTCTTCCTGGTACCTCATACAATGATGGTAGAGGAGTGGTGTTATGGTATGGCCATTATTAGGATAAGAGAGTAAGCACTGAATTAGGTAGTACACTATTCATGGTGGATCTAATAGTATAAGTGGTACTTTGTCACTAAACAGTCTGTGGTTTATATGGTATACAGTCTACATAGCTAGTTAGTCTGTGGTCACATAGTTACTTAATCTGTGGTCTATATGGTACATAGTCTACATACCAAGGGTGTCGAAAGTAGAAATGCCATGGCAGGCAAAATTAGATTTGGAGACTCGAAGTCGAACAAACATGTTTTGAATCTGGATCTTACTCTAGACATTCACTCATTTACTCATGGAGAAGTACAACTGGTACTTAAGAATAGAGTCAGGTATTGCACTCCCTTGTGACATAGCTACATAGTCCATAGCTACTTAATCTAAATAGTCTGTAGTCTATGGTTTACATAGTCTATAGTCCACCTAGTCTAGTCGTTATATTCAATAGTCTACATAGTCCATAGATACATAGTATACATAGTTTATTCTGTCTCCATAGTCTAAGCTACGTAACCTACATAGTCTATAGCCTACGGGTTTTATGGTCTTCATAGCTGCAGTCTACCTAGTATACATAGTCTGTATATTCAATAGTCTACATAGTCTATAATCCACATAGTCTATAGTCTGTATAAGTCTTAGTCTATAGTCTGTATAAGTCTTAGTCTATAGTCTGTATAAGTCTTAGTCTATAGTCTATAGTCTACATAGTATAGATAGCTCTAGATAGTCCAGATAGCCCAGAAAGTCTACCAATGTGGTTACTTAGCCAGTACGTAATCTAGACTCTACCTCTCTAATTTACCTAGTCTACATAGCTACGTATTCTACGTATTCTACGTAATCAGTATAAGTCCAGTAAGTCCATACAAACCAATTTGAGTTTGTATCATTAGTATAAGTCCGTGTGGTCTTAGTCACTTGGTCTACACAGTCTACACGGTCTACACAGTCTACACAGTCTACACAGTCTACACAGTCTACACAGTCTACACAGTCTACACAGTCTACACAGTCTACACAGTCTACACAGTCTACATATTCTACATATAATACGTAGTCTGTATAAGTCACTTTATGATCACACAGCTACAGTGTAGATCATTCTACATAGTCTAGCTACTATAATATATATCCTACAGGGTCTATGGTCTACCTAATCTACCTAGATTTAATATTAGTAAAGTCCTCACTAATCTCATTGATATCAATACAGTTATTACTTGTCCAGTCCATACTAGTCTAGTCCCACTGGTACCACTTCAGATAGTCCAGTTGTTAGTGATATACCCGATATTATTCTGTTGATACCACTTGAGAGAGTGTTGTCTTATTGATTCCTGGGTATTTGTATAACCTAGTACTTGAGATAAATCAGTCCAGTCTTCCAACCCAGTCTATTCAGAAATCCCAGTCAGTCCACTCAATCCACTCAATCTACTCAATCCACTCATCTACTCAATCTACTCAATCTACTCAATCTACTCAATCTACTCAGTCTATTCAATCTACTCAGTCTATTCAGTCTACTCAGTCTATTCAGTCTACTTAGTCTATTTAATCTACTCAGTCTATTCTATACACTGGTCTATAGAAACCTAATCCGGAAACAAGTGCCTAGATGCAATGACGATAGAAATAAAATAAAATGAAATTAAATGTGCATGTGGATTAGTGAACTCTATTATGGCCCTTTCTACTCACATATACCAGTCCTGCCAGTCACTACTAGTCTTAAAAACAATCACGCTTTTACTACGCGAGAAACTGGTACGCAGTATGTGGGAGTTCATCAAGATGAGTTAATGTTTGGTCGCACAATCTCTCCTGAACCTTTGGATTTGGATAGAAAATGGAGAAGCCAGTCGGGTCCGTTTTACTTGTGTGATATTATGGGTGGTCCTGAACTTTGGATTTTGCACCGAAATCTTAATTATTGTTTCGAGGTGGTTATCTACTTCTTATGTTTTACACCATATAGTATTGTCCTTACGAATCCCTAGTACTTCCTGATATAGTACTTCTGGATATAGTACTTCTGGATATAGTACTTCCGCATATTAGTACTTCCGGATATTAATACTGTCCTTACTGAACCCTTGATTAGTCCGTCTGGTCCATTGAATTGTGTGGTACTTTCGTTGGTATTGGTCCTTAGTACTTCCTGATACTACTACCATCAGGACTGGTTCCTTAATAAGTCTAGTCCTTACTTCCTTGATAAATCCAGTCCTTACTTCCTTGGTATTGATATGGTATACTACTTCATTAGTGTAATACTTTACACATTGATATCGTATGAACCACCAATGCTAACTTGGTCAATTTCCTGGTGGGAGATTCTTGCTTTATCATCTTCGAAAGAGTTCATGATTGGCTGAAATGTAAGTGTTGTGAGCTCTAAAAGAAGTTAGAGTAAGACTTCATAGTCTACTGCCCACATCGCCTGTAGTCTAGAGAGTCCACTGGGTCTTGAGAAACTGGAACTAGTGACTATCTCTGCTAAGTATCGATAATCAATGGTTTCCCTATCCACTTAGAGGCTTGTAGTGCACTATAATGATGAGCTAGCCTTATTACATACCCGAGCAAGTCCAAGCCTAGAATTCAGTCCAGTAGCTAGCTTAGTAGCTAGATCTAGTAGGTGACTAATCCTACTAATACACCAAAGTATAGATGAGTGACTAGTGTCTACTTTTGACTGGAACTAGGATTACCAGTTCTGATGAGAAATCAGAGAATTGTGTTCTTTCACTCACCCATTCCACCACATCAATATGGTTTCAATAGGTGTTAGTTTCCTATATTGACTAGAGTCTATTCAATTGCCTTTGCATCCTTCATCTTGCCAAGCAACTCGTCCACACTGCTGACAATCACACCTGCTGTTCTCTTAGGAGGTTCCTCCACCTTCAACGTTTGTAACCGCGAGGCGATGGAAACACCCAAATCCTCGGCCTTGAGCTTCTCCAACGGTTTCTTCTTGGCCTTCATGATATTGGGCAACGACACGTAACGTGGCTCGTTCAACCGCAAGTCCGTGGTCACCACCATGGGCAACTTGGCGCGCAACGTGTCTGAACCTCCATCCACTTCTCTGGTCACCTGCACTTGGTCTCCCATGATCTCCACCTTGGAGGCATTGGTGGCCTGAGGCCAGTTCAAGAGTCCTGCCAACATTTGACCGGTTTGGTTGGCATCATCATCAATGGCTTGTTTTCCAAGAATAATCAAGTTGGTGTCTTCTTTTTCCGCCACTTTCTGCAACATCTTGGCCACAGTTAAAGGTTCGATTTCCTGCTCTCCCACATCCACCAAAGTGGTAGAATCTGCGCCTTTGGCAAGCGCCGTACGCAATTGGTCTTGTGCCTTGGTAGGTCCTATGGAAACAGCATGGATTTTCTGCACCAAGTCTTTGTTGGCTTCTCTGATCTTTAGGGACTCCTCTAGGGCAATGTCACAAAAAGGGTTCATACTGAACTTGATACCTTTTGTCTCCACGCCGGTTTTGGCCTTGTTGATTCTGGGTTTGAGAGCATAGTCAATCACCCGTTTCACGGGCACGAGGATATTCAACTTGGTCATGCTGGTGAATAGAATAGACCGTGTCCGAAATTTTTCTCGCGCCGGTCCGGAGCGTTATATGCAGGTCGTAACATATAAAACCTCTAACACCTCCACCATCACCAACCACATCACCATCAACACCACCAATACCAACACCAACACCGTCCAACTTATCATTAGTAATCTTTACCGTTCTGCCAACCTAATAAAAACTCTGTAGTAAACCAATTATATTGCAGATGGTTTTCGTTTTTCGAGTCTCCTATTTCTTGGTATGATCATCTGTCTCCAAGACTCATGGTTATGTGCCCTGGTTCAGGTTCCAATCATATCGATCCACTCAATCCAATACCCTTTTGTCTGCAGGAGTAATAGTAGCCAGTATAATAGAGTTTGTATGGTTGACATTTGGTTAGTTTCAGTATGGCCAACCAGTCACTTGTCCATTGGTATCGGTACTCGATGTAGCCAAATAATTCATAAACAGTTTGGAACAGTTTGGTGTAGTCCTCTTTTAGTACTTTGGTTGACCGTCCAATTGGAATCCTTTCAGTTCAGTATGATACACCATTTCAATTAGTATTATGCATATCCATTGGTCAATATGTACCATTGATGATTGACCATTTCTAATTAGATCTGCTTGTCAGTATCTAGAGTACCATATCATCCAGTATTTGATTGACCGTTTTGAGTCATTATTTGAATGACCATTTGAGTCATTATGAGGATGTAACCATTTGTCCAGCATTGCACTTCCCTTTCATTCATTTCGCACTTGATTTTTGTAATGACCATTTCAGAATTGATCTTCGTTCATTTCCATTTCCGGATTCCTCACTTGAAAATCAATCACCACAGTATTGCTTCCTCTCTTCTGCCACTTCTGCGATGGGTACTTCAATTTGTCGCTTATTTAGCGACTGGAGAGCCTGTTTCTCTGCTTCATCTTCTCGATACGGGCTTTGAGCTGTGCAGTCACTTCCGCTGCTTTTCTCCAGTTATCCTCTTCTCCCGTGGAATCAGAGTATTCACGTGATATGGCCACGGACTCGAATTCCAGACTCAGCCCGGGCACCTCTTCTCGGTCCGATGTGGCCATTTTGCCCTCAATAGACATGCGGTCCACCCGGGAGCTGAGCTCTTGCAGAGAGATTCTCTGTTGACTCTTTTCGGGCAGTTTGAATGGAGACCGGCTTAATTTCTCCGGGTACGACGAGAGCAACGGCTGCACCTGTGCAGTGCTCTGCTGCAACTTCAACATCTCGATGGTTTGCTCCAAGCTCTTGATTTTTAACTTGGCGTTTTCGAGGTCGCTGCTCATGCGCATGATCTGCGTATCCTTTTGTTTGACCATGAGCCCAGCACTAGAAATTTCTGTTTGGTTCTGCTTCAAAGATTCGGATAAATAGGCGTTTTCCTCCTTGAGCGTGGAGATTTCACTGTGCAACGAGCCTTGTGCGCTTTTGGCTTGCGCCAAGTTCTCTTTCAAGGCCTGGTTTTCATCCATTAGTGCCTGCACCGTTTCCTTATGAACCGAAATAGGAACTGATGAAGGGTCGGGCCGCCCAACACTTTCACGAGCATCCCGTTTGTCCAAACGTCCTGCACTCTGGCCCACGGACGGCGAGATCAACAGCCGACCCGTGAAACTTTTGACCGGCACCCTAGAAGCATCTCTCTTGGCCGGAGATGTCGCTAGCCGTTTGCTAGGAATTGCCGAAGTCTCTTTAGGCTTCGTTTCCGGCCGTAAGGCCGGCACCTTGGGTGCAGGAGCAGAACCTCTAACACCAGAGCTGGTGCTTTTGGTGGCCTTCACAGTCACGTCTTCAAACACTTTCTTCACCTTCTGCAACCTGTTATCGTCAACCTTCTCAAGGAATGCCTTCAACTCCCTTTCACCGGTGATTTTCATAAGCGTGCCGATCATTTCCGTGGATGCTTGACGAATGGGTTCCTGCGAGTCGGTCAAGAGCTTAACTCCGACCTCCATTATAAGGTCCACCTGGGCGGATTTAGGAACCACTGTGGTATTTTTCAAGCACCGCTGGAGGTAGTTTGTGGCGGAGATCTTCACCTGCGGAGTCTTATGTTTCATACCTTCAAGCGTATCGTCCAATACATCGGAAAGTGACGAAACAGAGAAAAGAGCATCCAAGGCATTAGCCAAAGCATCAGCCACCGCCGGTTTCTTCTCTTTACTTCTCTCAAGCATTGGAGAGAGCACAAGCCCCATGTACTTATGGAACTCCCCACGGAGACCTTTGCACAAGAACTCCACGCCATTTGCAGCAAGCTGAACCACCTGAATGTTGGCATCCTTCATACATTTGGCAAAGATTCGAACAAGCGGAGCGTAATCACCTGAAGCAAGTTTCGGGGCCTTGGAAAGCTCTCCACACACCACCTCCAAAGCATCTTTACGGTCCTTCCATTTGGCCAGAGCCATTTGAGTTGCAAGATCCGAAGGGAGTTTGGAAAGTACATCCACCGGGTCTAAGAGGTCCATGGGGTCCACACCTTCAGCATCCTCCATATCTACATCGCCATTACCGGTACTAGCACCATCTCCACTCTCAGACCGTCCTCCACCTCCGGCCCCACCACCACGGGCCTCTGCAGCCTGCCTCCTATCCTCGGCCTCCTTTTGTTCACGCGTGAGTCTCTTTTGGTGCGGAGGCTCACCGTTGATCTTATCGAACTCGGCCTTCAAGTCGCGCTGCTGCACGGGTTTCAACGACGGCAATAGGAGTTGGTCCAAGGGATCACCTAGCCAGCGCCGCATTTCTACAGCCAACCGCGTAGTTTCACCCCGCACCGTGCGATCTGCGTGCCCAAACAATTTGCTCAACACTGGAAGGAGGAGTTTTGCGGGTACGATCTTGCAGCCAAAATTGTCCACCATGGCGACTGTGGCTGCCACACACCCCGCCACCAATTTAGGGAGTTTATGAGCAAAATAAGGAGACATTTGCTCCACCACCCAATCAGCTTGCCCGCTGATTTCCACAAGGAGTAGTAGCGCTGAAATGGCGTGTTGTTTAGTTGCAGCTCGACTTGATGATAATCCCTTTTCACATAGACTGGGCACGAGAGAACCATGGCTTTTGAGTCGGGAAACCACCGAGGGGTTTGCTCCCAATTCGAGGAACTTGGTTATGGCCAAAAGCCCTGATTCCTGGGCCACGACGTTTGCATCAGTGGCTATAGATTTGAGAAGCTCGGGTTTGGCGGCCAAGTTGGCGAAACAGGCGTCGTTTTCACTGCGTGAGTTCTCAAACTCCTGCACGAGTTCCGTGTACCCTTGAAGCCGGACCTTCCATACTGTGTGAGAGATTTTCTGCTCTGGGGGCAAGTGGGAAAAGTCCTCTGTGCTCATGCTATGGGTGTATGTTTGTAGTAAACGCGGTTTCGCGATGTATAACACACCGGTACACCAGAAAGATCAGTACATCAGAAAAACCCACACACCAAAAGACCCACACACCAAGAAAGACCCGTGCACCAAGAAGAGAAAACAGACCATTTATAGACTTGTAGCCTATGAATAAACGTATATATATATAACAGACCCATCCACCAAATCTTTCTTCAAACAATAAACTAGGAATTAAAAAAAAACAAAAAAAACAAAGACTACTCTTCATTATTCTACAGTTGTGTCTAATTATTATGGACCTAACACATGCAAACGTCTACTCCAGGCGCGAAGCGTACTTCTTCTTAATCTCATCAAAAGGCTTCAAAGTGAACCCCCAGTTCTCTTCACCCGGGCGGGTCTCGTAGTACTTGCGGATATCCACTCCATGGTATGGGTGGTAGGACAAGTTGAACCAGGGCAAAATGGCCATGGCAGTAAACGAGTACTGCGAGTTCCGGTTGGAGATATCCTTCATACGGTCATTCAACGTCGACTCGTTTTCATGGTATGGCAATTTCTCCTCCGACAATAACTTCTTAATTTCATAACGATCCATCTTCACTTCCCTTTCATTTTCAGCCCATCCCAAAAACCGTTTGGAACTTCTAATGTATGCAAGGTAAAAGCCTCCACAGAGCCCCAAAAGCGTAGCCGCCCTCAAAGCACCTCCTGGCACTTTTCCTGGTTGCTTAAACGAACCCCCAGCAGGATCCAACTTCTCCCAAGCAATTAGCGAAAGGGGGAACGCAGCAGTACTGGCGGCCCAAGCACCATAGTCGGAAGCTCTGAAATACGAAACCACACGGTTAAAGTGTGGGTCCACATCAATAAGCTCATAGTCGCCCTGCACGGGCTCACTTCTGATTGGCTCGTAAGCTTTGTTGTGGGACATTTGGTATGGTAAGGTTGGTTGAAAGGGAAGTGATATAATTGAGAGTTTTTGATTGGGAGCGCGCACATCACGTGACAGACTCACTCACTCACTCTGTTCTTGATGCTGGTTATGAGCGTTTGCTCCACACTTTAATAGATGAGATGACACTGAACAATCATAATATGTCAACACACGGAGTCAAGGTACTACTAAGTAGTAAGTAGTAAGTAGTAAGTAGTAAGTAGTAAGTAGTAAGTAGTAAGTTGTATCCATTCCAATGCTGTACTAGGTGCAGGCCATAGACGAAGTGGATAACTATCAGCCATTCTGTGGCCCCATTTCAGGACTTTGGCCGTATGAGGTATAACTTACCTATCCCTGTAAATTATTATATACTCAAACATATGTTGAGAATATCGACATATAAGTGGGGAACCATATCCAATAAAGCCATAGGTGTTGGATCGGTTTGTGAAACAATAAGGACTATGTTTCTAGTAAACACATTTTTCAACGAAGGCTTGATCGTAAACATTTTTCAACGAAGGCTTGATCGTAAACATTTTTCAGCGAAGGCTTGATAGTAAACAATTTTTTCAACGAAGGTTTGAATAATTTGGGGGAAAAAAAGAGTATGGTTTGAATGGCTTCACTGCGCTTTCTAGAGGCCATTTAGGCTGTTCAGAGTCTCTGCACAATGAGAAAAGTCTTTCCCGTCAAGCCTCCTCTAAACCATCAAAGGAGTTGAATCAATTCAAGGTGAACTTGAGCTCAGACTCATGGTATATCTCAGACTCATGGTACATCTCAGACTCATGGTGTATCTCAGACTCATGGTGTAGCCCAGACTCATGGTGTAGCCCAGACTCATGGTGTAGCCCAGACTCATGGTGTAGCCCAGACTCATGGTGTAGCCCAGACTCATGGTGTATCTGTAGGAGACAAGACAGTAGACCAGGAAGTAATAGACTATGTAGTAAGTAGTCCATTGGTACTGTTAGCACACTGTTAGCACACTGTTAGACTGTTTGTAGGCTTTGAATTGTAGTAGACCCGACTGAGGTAAACAGTAGTAAAGTGTATGTTAGATAATACCGGTAGACTAGAAGTTAGTATAGTAAGTATGGAATTGACCTCAAGTACACAGTTTGATAAGTGATCAACACGCATATCTGAGTAAAAGACTTGTATGGCCATGGAGGATTCCATAGAATCACCTAAAATGGACATAACTTTCAAGGACTCTTTATATGGAGACCGGAAAGGAGAGTCTTTTGAAGACAGTTTTGACCAAAAGCAGATATAAGAGGATCACTCCTAAGAAGAGGAATCTTTGAAATGACATTCGTGAATAGAAGCCTTACCGATCATTCTTTTGATATGATCTTGAGGACATTCTTTGAACACCTCCAATACTCAAACAGTGTACTCCTCAAGCAACAACAATTGGCGAGTAGATGTAAAAAGGAGAATACCAAAGCAATCTTGAAAAGAACACTCGTCAAAGGAAATTCTTAGATAACACTCAAAACTCCCATGAAAAACGGTCCAAAAGTCTTTATCCTTGAAAAAATCACCTAAAGGTGAGATCCTCCAAAAAGAACAACAATTAGAGCACACCCTGCAAAGCCAAATATTATCGAAATTGCGAGAATAATTCAGTCCATGTTCCCGTTGTTCTATCATAAAGCTGATACCCTGTATAGGGTGTCTCCTTGGTAATGTCAACTAGATCGGGATTTTATATCTCTATGTCAGCCGTAGTAATATCCAAGGAGGTTTGCACCCAAAAGCCATCCCCTGGAGGAGCCCTAAAAGACTTCAAAACACTTTAAAAAGCTCTGAAGAACTCTCATGAACCTTACTTTGAAGGAACTTTAAAAACCGTAAAGGTCTCTTATGACCAGTGAAAGAACACTTGAAGATCACTGAAAGAGCTCTTAAAGACTCTAGAGGATTCTAAAGGACTTTCAAAAAGTATAAAGAACACTTGACGAACACTGAAGGAACTTTAATTAGCCACACGTTTAAGGAGCTCTGAAAAACCATAAAACTATCTTTAAGGACCACTCATAAAGAACATAACGAACACTGAAAGAATGCTGAAAGAGTACTTTAAGAACACTCAGAGGACAGTTAAAGAACACACCAGAATCTCTTTCAAAGAACCCTCACAAAGTCTTAGAAGTCTGATATTGAAAATGCAAAAACCACTTTCAAAGAGTACTAATGACGAACTCTCAGAATTCTCAGAGAAGTCTTCTCATCAGCTGTCTCACTGTCATCAATATCACGGTTTAAATTATTCACCTGTGATTTCCGGTGGCCATCTTGTTGTGGTCATTTTCATTAATTATTAAGCAGGCTCTTCCAGAGCTAGAGTTGGACCCATCAGCCTTATTTTATTCTTTGCTGTCACTAGAGGAAGAGTGGTCTTGATGATTATTTGAGTCGCAATTAATACCATTTCCACATAAGCAGTCAACCACATTCATAAACAATTTTTTGTATCTGGAATTAGGGTATGACTTATTCTTATGGTATCTGTATCATCTAACGAGTCTTTTTTCTGAGTTTGTTAGTAAAAACGTTTGGGAATGAATGCTGCGAATGTGGCTGTTATATAGTATCTTCTTTTCAATGAAGTGCTCCTTCGAAAAGTACACTCTTGAAAAACATTTCCGATAAATCAAACATAATAAAAAAATTGACAATGAACAGGAGTTAGGAACCAAACACGATCAGAATTAATCGTAATGCCAACTATAAAGTCCACTTGTAAACCGTCAAAGGGATTTTCGATCGGCGTGAAGCCCGGAGTTACCTTGGGGCCCAGGCGAGTAGCCTTAGCTTTTTAGCATCCACGAGTTTGTGAGATCAGTACATGTTCAATTTTCCCAAGGAGAATCAACAGACTTCTTGCAATTCAGAATTGACTCTGTCCACTATAAGCCAGACAATGGTGCCATAGAAAGAAAGGCATAGGAGATTCTCCCATTGCACTCTAAATTTTTTTCGTTGAAGTCTCTGAGACTTAAGTATCAGTGTCTGTCTCTTGGTTATATTGAGGACACGGATCCAGCACCCGTTGCACTGTCTAGACAGAATTGCGACTGCAAGAATGGTATAATGTCTCTTTGGTAACTGGAAATTAACTAAATTCCAACACTTTCCACCTTCCTAGAGATCATGGTTTTGAGAGGTCATGGGTTTTGACTGATCATGGGTTTGAGAGACCAAGGCTTTTTTTTGAGAGACCAAGGTTATAAGAGACCAAGGTTTTAAAAGATCAAGGTTTTAAAAGATCAAGAGTTTTTCTATAGAGGAAAGAAAAGAAAAAGAGAGGTAAGTGAGGGTTTTGAAATTGGTGCGATACCTTAAGCTTAAATAGTTTTCCTCGCCATTTTAAGGGGGGAGGAATATTTGCAGCCGTTTCGCAAATTGTCTATATAAACGCACGCTTCCCCCTTCCTTTTTCCCCACCCAAATTTACAGCCAGCCTAAACTCCCCCGCCCCACCTTCCCCATAATAACACAGGCTCTATATTTTTTTTTTTTTTTTGGAACTTCCTAAATAGGAATTAAAGACAAAATTGAAGAATAGATTGGAATCCCGGGTAAACCCAATTTTAAAGGAAATTTATAGAAGACTTTGATTGATGACGAATTTAGAGGGGGGCCCTTCGCACCCGTACACCACACATACTACTTGTCAGTGGATGTCACGGCGCAGTCCCCACCCGAAGCAAATGAATGGATCATCGGCCCACCATGTGCTGTTTCGAGATCTTGTCAATGCGGTCCGGATCAAAAATATTACCACTCTTAATCTTGTGATTATCTCTATCTTGGCGTGGTTTCTTGCAAAGTTAACCACCAAATACAAGGAACTCTATATGATCAACTCGCTTATCACCATCATTGTGACCAACTTGGTGTTGTATGGCATTTCCGAATCCTTGGCTCAAGCCCTCTTATCGTTCAATATGCTGGCACCAGCAATATCTTTTACTGTGTACAACCCAGAGTCTCCCAATGCATTTACTTTTGAAAGAAGCCCCAATCCCCACTTTCAAAGACCATATACTGATTCCGTCCCGGAACCGAGTCCAAATGGAAATGAACTTTCGGCTCTTCCCAATCCCTCCGGAAATCCAACTTTTTCCGAACCCGGTTCCATCCACGAAAATCCCTTCCAAGATGACCCCACATCGTGTGAATGGTCTGAATCTGATTCTGATGTGGATGAGGAGAATTTGGATCGATTCATCGATTACTTAAGGCAATCTGATACTGATTTGCCCTATGGAAGAATACAGGATTCACCTGCAGTGAATTCAACCGTCCGTCTTTCTTATTTTTACTTTGCCAGATTGGCTGGGTTCATGTGCTGGGGGTTCATCATGGCCTTTGTGCAGTGCTGGTGGTACAAGTTCCTACAGATTTACTCGAAACACCCACAATTCGTGGAGGTTCTACGGAAGGTGATGTCGGATCAGTTTTGCTTTTCTCCCATATCGCTTTTCTGCTTTTTTACTTACGGAACAATGGTCCTCGAGAGCGGAACTTGGAACGATACGCTTGACAAATTGAGGAAATTGTATTTGCAGACGTTGTTGATCAACTATTGTGTTTGGTTTCCAGTCCAATTCATCAACTTTTTGTTGATTCCAAGAGACCTTCAGGTGCCTTTTTCGTCATCCATTTCCGTATTGTGGAACTGCTTTCTTTCCATGAGGAACTCATCTGCCAATGCATAGGAAATTAGAGTCGGGTCATAATGTGAATATAATGACGATAGATCAAGTACATGTTAATTACATGAAACGCGTTGATTAGAGATACATTCCGGAGGTGTTTGCGGAGTTGAGTTTTCTCACATTATTGCTGAGTTGCTTGAGAATGTGGTCAGATTCTGGCAAACCAATAGCCAGGAAAACATGACGAGCAGCATCCATCAATGAATCAGCATCGATCTTCTCGAATCCACGATGTCCTTCTGCATTGAGTGCAAGAACAGCACACTTATCCAATCTGTCACTAAGAGAAGACACAAGAGCAGCAGGGGAGCCACTGATATAGTGGGGAGGCTCTAGGTTTTCTAGCGTGGCGAATTCCGAAGATGGTAAGTTCAACTTGAAAACGGAACCAGTCAAAAGGCCCTGACATGGAGCCAAAATGAGAACCCGGGAATCGGAGGATGTGGCAAGACTAGCAATTTCATGTGCCACAAGCTTTTCCGTGATCTCGTTCCGGAAATGGGGGACTTCGATCGCCACAATAGATGGGCCTATGTTATAGACAGGAATCGAGGCATTGGTGAAGTGCAGTTGGTTGTTGATTCCCGAATAGAGCTGCTCATCTTCATCATACTGATCTTCTTCTGGAACAGACAGTTCGGAGTCGGGATACTCCACGTTGATGCATCCGAGTGGCTCGGTGGTGGTACCTTCTTTATCCAAGCTTTGCAAAAGAACGGCCATACTCTGGGGAACCACGAGAATATGGGAGACGGTATGAAGGGTCACGTGCGTGGTCACTTTAGGAATGATGGGGGTTATTTCTTCGTTATCATCAAGAGTGTGTCTTGCAGCTTGGACTTCAGTCCACTGTTTTATCTGGGGTTAGTATGTTGGTGAACCTTTGGGAGAATTGGGACACAAGAGATCACGTGCTCATGGTCAATCTGTTTGAACATTTAAGTGATCACAGCAACACAAAAAAATCATCTCAATACGGAGTTTTTCATTCTGGCCAGTTGTCCATTTTTCTACATACAAGCATATTTGATTGTCTTGTACAGAATAAGAGAGCGAGGCGAAGATGGGTGGACACCCGTACCTCCGAGAATATGAACTTCCCCACTACTTCTTTTCAAAATGCCAAAATTTTAGAAATTAGGGATGGGAAATCATAATCAATGACTCGTTACAAAGACCATGAAAAGTTAATTTGAAGCCCATTAAAAAAAAGTGGGAAGAATTGGGACGGATGGTATATGCAGGACACGAGGTCAGGCGATCTCAGTATCACCACAGATTTCAGATACAGAATTTCCCACACGTGCATACCAGTGAAAGTTTCTGAAACACTTCAAAACACTCACAAGCAATTTCAAAATGGCAACCACTTTCCTGTCGACATTAGCCAAACGCATGGTATTCTCCAAGGCAATTTTCAAGGGCCCCAGACTCATGGCTAACTACCATTCTATATCGCATCCTGCTTCCAACGATATCATCGACATCAAGTCACCCGAGGCCATTCTTTTCTCCAAAGCAGTGGAGAATGTGCCCAGATTCGGGTTCACCAAAGAAGCAGTCAACAAGGCAGTTTCAGAACTTAAGTACCTGGACTCGATCCAAAGTGCAATCTCGGTTTCTTCACCACATACACAGGAATTTGGGCTCGTGAAGTTTTGGCTCAAGTTGCAGAGACACAATTTGAAGAGTCTTGTGATGGACCCAAAGCTGGAGTTCCATGAAATCAGCAACGAATACGACCGTGCGGCGTACTTACTTAAGCAAAGGCTTCTCATGAACACGCCTGTGATTGACAAGCTTTCCGGTGCTTTGGCGCAGCTTGTGGTGCCCTACAATATGGGTCTGTCTTTAGAGGAACTCCATAACTTGAGTGATGATGTTGCGTTCTATGCCGGAGACATGTCCAATGACTCTGCATGGTACGCCAAGAGATTCATGTTGTCTAGCATCTACGTCAAGTCGGAGTTGTACATGCTCCAAGATACGAGTGCTGGGTTCAAGAAGACATTGGAGTTTGTGGATTCTAGTGTTACCGGAATGAAGACTTTGGGCTACTCATACAATTCGTTGGAGCAGTGGACGTTTTTCAATGCCATTTCGTTGGTGAACTTGATTAAGTCCCAATTGGCCAGGGGATGAAGCAAGACTGATGTGAGAGTTTGGCTACATTGACTTTGAAGATTGGGAACTATGGATTTCATGGTGGATTAAGCAGATCTATGGAAAGACAAAAATAGAGTCGTGGGAGGTTTGAGTATCTAGGATGACTTCTAGTTTGGTAGTTCCGATTCATGGGTTGGTTTCATTGGATAACTTATCTATTCAGATTGGTTTGTCAGATTGGTTTGTCACATTGGTTTGTCACATTGTTTTGTCAGATTAGTCTGTTTTTCAATTTTGGACAGTTCTGAACTTCTGTTTAGCTGGACAGCTATACCCAAATTTTGATTAGTCTGACTCACTTGACTGTGCAGTGAGTTTATGCAGTGGAGTTGTCCAGGGGGTTGTTCAATGAGGTTTTTCCAGCCAGACTGTGTCAGTTTGTTTATAGTTGAGCCATCTGACTCCGGATCTGCAAGAGCTTGTCTCTTGTTTCCTCCAAAGATTTTTGCTCAGAAGCAAGCTTCTCTTCCACACGCTTGATCTCGCCCTGGATGAACTCCATACGCTTGGTGACGTTCATCTTGGCCTCGTTATAGTCCTGCGGCATCAATACTGGCCCAGTCATCTTATAGATCTTGGAGTCGTCGTTCAAGAACTCAAACTCCTCATAGACGATCTTGTTCTCCTGGTACTGGGTCTCGAGTTTGGAGCGGGTGTCGACCAATTCAGACATAGCGGTCTGACCCTTGGAGAACAGCATCAGGAGTGCTTCGAACTGCAGCTTGATATCGGCCATGGTGGTGGTGGTGAAGAAGGAAGTGTGCAGTGGGATGTTTTTTCGCTGCCGCACCCGTACCTCCGCGCTCATACAAATGTTCTTCTACCATGAACATTTAAAGACCAATGGTTAAATGCAGGCCCGCCAAGATCATCAACACCAAAAAAAAAAAAAAAAAAACCAAAAAACCAAAAAAAACAAAGAAAATTAGAAGATTAGAATGTGTCCAAGGATTTTTTTTTTTATTTTTTTGGAAAATTCTGTGGTTTCTCTCCATTGGAAAAGTACACCATACTATAACAAAGCACAAGTTTGAAATCACTCTCTAGGAATCTATATCCACTACCAGAAACCACGGCATAAGTGAGCTAATAGAGAAGACCGCATAAGTGAGTTAATAGAGAATACCGCATAAGTGAGTTAATAGAAACCACGGCATATGCTCCTTCTCATCACGTGACTCTTATGTATCAAAAGCTAAGCTTCCGTTTATTTCAGTATAGGTTCATTCCAGACTCATAATAGGTAACAGGTCAGAAATCCACTTAAAAAACCCCGAAAAAAGAACATATATATACACCTTGCTTTAAATTCTAATAATTGTGTAACTAGCAATGAAGTTAATATGCAGGAAAATAGCCTATACTAAACAAAAAGGTGTGCATGAAAGAAGCAAAAAGGAGAGGAGCACTGAAACTGTTAGACATGGAATTGGACTCGACAGAGTGCAGGATTCCAAAGGAATCTAAAAATAAGAGTCTAAAATTAGCATCCTTCCAGAGATATATAAAGGGGACATAAGTCCAGTCTTGAACAGACCAAGAACTCCATTACTTAACCTTAGATAGTTATAGTCTAATATAGATATCATCAATTAACTAAGAACACTCATAACGCTGTTCGGGTGAGTTCCTACTATTAGTAGCCGTTCAGAAGACGCAGTCATCGTGAGGTCATTGTTCCTGGAAAGATCCGTTTTATTCAGAAGCTAGTTAAAAGCTTATATCCAGTGCAGATACAGGCTAAAGCCTTGAGTCGCATAAGAATTCTAACAGGAACATTCAAACACTCAAACACTCAAACACTCAAACACTCAAACACTCAAACACTCAAACACTCAAACACTCAAACACTCAAACACTCAAACACTCAAACATTCAAACACTCAAACATTCAAACACTCAAACATTCAAACACTCAAGGTAAATATATATCACCCATTTTCGTGTATCCGGAAGCTGATGAAAATATAGTGTTTAAAATCGAGTTTGTCAGCCGTTGGATGGCATAGAATTTAAATATCATATTTGTGTTTACTTAAGGAACATTATTACTACATAAGGAAAAGAGTTGTCAGTTCACTTGTAGTATTATCAGTAGAGTGATTTTCAAAACTCTTAGTCGCTGCTCCGACAAGCTGGCGCGCATGTACAGTGTTTTTCAAAACTATTGAAACTAGTGCGGCAGTATGACTCAAACCACCGCGACAAAAAGTTNATGATTCAAACCACCGCGACAAAAAGTTTCGTACCCCTTCGCACAATCTTACAAACCAAATTTGCGTAGTGTTTGGTTTGAAACATGTTGTCGCGGTGGTTTGAATCGTTTCGAGAAACAAATCGTTTCGTGAAACACTAGCAAAATTAAACACCCCAATAGTTCGACAAATTACTGTTTTTATAATACTCAATATAGATTTCACATAAACAGTGTATTTCAAATCCTTGATCCTTAACAAATTTTTAAGTCGTAAGTACGGTATATAAGTACGAGGCTTTTTTTAATTATTGGTCTGCTTAGTTTTGCTAGTCTGGTTTGAAACATATTGCCGCATTGGTTTGAATAGTATTCAAAAAGACTATATTGGACAACTTTAGGAGTCTTTGTCCGACATAAAAGTCGCACTCGGACTGCACAGGGTAATACTATCTATCTACAGTGTGTCACTCCTGTTACGTAAAACCGCTTCTCTCCTTCATTAGGGACAATAAAGACAACTCTCGCTTAGGTAGTGGTGGTGATGTTATTTTTTTTTTTTTTGGCTGCGAATTCATTATAAAATGAAATTTGGCGAGGATAAGTCTAGGGTACAGATACGAAAGTAAAGGGGTGATTGTTTCGATAATTGAAAACTGCTCTCAATGGTTTGTAAATTACCGGCGTTTGATCATTTTCTGTAAAAAAAAAAAAAACAAACAGTGAGAGAGAAACCTGATTGAAGTCCTAGTATTGAATCACACCACAAAAATCCAATTTAGCAAGAAATTCATTGGGGGGGCTTCAATTTAGGCATCTTTGGATGTCTAATAAGCCTGATGATTGTTTTCTCATAATATAACTAACCTGGTGTGGTGGCATGGAAGGAAAAACTCTTCTGGACAATGTGAAGTTGTGATTCCGCATCAAACTGAAATGAGCTCCAAGATTACACTTTTGGAATCTAAGCTTGAATCTCGGTTAGTGGAGATGAATTCAAAGATAATTGACATGGAAACCCGCTTAATTCATATGCATAGCGATCGAACAAAATTGGAAACACAATGCTTTGACATGTGAAGAATGATTCTGCTTGATTTTGGTGAAACAGAAGCGGTTGGATCGAAAAAGAGATGAAGGAGTATAGTTGAACCCCTATCTCAGGGTCTGGGACTGTGTGAAGCTATAAAATCAGGATCTGCGGAACAAGTCCAACTGTCTCTGCAAGGACCTTCAATGACCCCATTCTACTCTTTGAGACCAAATATATCGACAGTGTTGGGCTTGTATAACGAGTGGTATGTGGACCGTGAGAATGTACCATACGTTCAAGAGAGAGATAGAAAGTACGGTAAGTCTTGGAGGAAGTTAAACCCTACGGTTGGATTATACAAGAGAAGAAAAGCTCTCATCAATTTCATGGAGAATGAATTGCTTGAGAATGAGGTATTTGAAGGTATGTCAATGAGTGCTTTTACCGATATTGTTGAGGTTTATTATCGGGAGAACAACTTGAAGCTCAATGTCTTGTGCACCAAAACACAGAGAGAGGATAAGCGCTCAATGATCCGCGAGAGATTGGTGAAGATTAAGGAGAAGTTCCAGAATTCATGGGAGAGAGAGTCAAGTCAATTTTACAGCTACGGTTTGGTTTTTCTTAGGGGTGTACATCACTGTGGGGTATATATATATACATATACGTTTATTCATAGGCTACAAGTCTATAAATGGTTTTTCGGAGAAAACTTCACGAATGAAGTGGAAAAACTCCTTTTTTTTTTCTTTTCTTCGCTTCGTTCTTTCCTTTCAGTCAGACTTCTACGAGGGGTAATGGGGAGGAAAACGTCATCAGCCCTGCTGTAACACGACTATCGAGTTGTCGGTATCGAGACAGTTCCTCTGTGAAAAACCTCTTAAACTAGCTACCAAAGGTAACCTTGGATCCAAGATAGGACCACTAGCTAAAGCGACCACAACCGAGGTTGATGGCCTTTACACTGAGTCATAGCGAAAAAGGAAAATCAATCCACCACCACAAGGGTAGTCAACCAATATCCATCTTAGCCATTCCTCTTTCAGTCCAACACTGAAATGCTATAGACTTATAACTAGCCTAAGGGTGCACAAGTCTCTAGAACTCCATATATCATGTTGCTCAGGCGACTGCTTAAATCTTGACTTAAAGCACAGGAAGAAACCCGTTAACAATAGTCGCACCAATGGTGTTGCTGATACCAGTGAATCGTCAGTTAAAAAAGTTCAGATATCACAGGTAACCTCTCCACCTAGCGCTATAACCGGAAAACTTGTAACCGTAAGTATTATCACCAGTTCATGATCGTGTAATTGGTTCTTCATGAGTCCCATTATTTCAATCCGCCATAAATGTAGAGTAATAGGAGATCCAAGTCATTCCACCCTTAAGAGTGTCACTGAGTTTAGTTTTATTCGAAGTAAGTCATACTTCATTTAAAGTCCAGTATATCCCACAAAGTAGTAATTCATCCCTTTCATATCTTCTATCACTATTACACCATGACTCATCACCCTCCCACTATCTCCTTACAAAAAGACAGTCCATTAAATTATACGAAGTAGGGTATACTTCATCGACAGTCCAATTTATCTCCCATTGTAATTCGTTAGTAGATCGTGATGTATCAAAACTAATCCAATGCCTTACAATTGGTAATTCACTGTGTTGATCTTTCCGAGGTAGGCTGTACTCCATTTCAAGTCCAGTTCATCCCATATTGTAATTCATCAAACGTTTGGTTCCCACAGATCCCCACTCACCGAGTAACCACTAGTCATCACTGTTTGACTCCAGTTCTGACCATCTCGTGGCTACTCCTGCTGAATCGGTATCAAATATCCACTGTTCTATAGTGTACCTCATATTATCCTGACAGCCAACCAAAACAGCCAACCACCATTCTCCTATGTAGCACCCTATATCCCCCAGATCCCAATATTTCCTAACTTTTTTATACTGACGTGTATGCATTTAGCCCTCACACACCCTTGATCAGTGAGGTTTCACTTTTCGCGAATGAGGAGTATTCAGTCATCAAGTTGATACCAG
>NLAW01001928.1:0-78448 GCA_002370915.1 Metschnikowia lochheadii | reverse complement strand
ATCAGAAAGTGGTGCGCGGATGGCTGTAAAGCAGAGTGGTAGCAAAAGAGGGGCTGTAAAACTCAGAGAGTGGTGGCAAATGAGGGGCTGTTGCGAACAAAGAATATAAAGAGAGCGCTATCCCCTCGAAACAATTTTCTCTCGCCAATAGAAATTCATATTAGTTCATGTTCCATCCGTCTGACCCTTGATTGGTACTGAAAGACTCCCAAATGTGGAACATATGAAACAATCCTTTAGATTTAGGAATTCAGAGTGTTGAGTTCTAATAAAAGTTGGTGTGAAATATTATGCCATTTTGGTTTGAAAGATTGGGCGAAGAGTTCCGAAACTTTTTTGAATCATTGGTTTGTTTAATTTTGCTAGTGTGGTTTGAAACATATTGTCGCACTGGTTTGAAACATTTTGCTGCCCTGATTTTAATAATTTTGAAAAACACTGTAACTTTTTGTCGCGGTGGTTCGGTGGTTTGAATCATACTGCCGCACTAGTTTGAATAGTTTTGAAAAACACTGTATTGCCGCACTGGTTTGAATAGTCTTGAAGAACACCACACTCGTTGACAAAACCACACTAGCAAAATTAAACAAACCAATAATTCAAAAAGTTTATAAGGCAATCCTCCAGTTTTAAGATTTTAGAGTTTAGAGTTCAGAGTTTAGAGTTCAGAGTTCAGAGTTTAGAGTTCAGAGTTTAGAGTTTAGAGTTTAGAGTTCAGAGTTTAGAGTTCAGAGTTCACATTTCACATTTCACATTTCACATTTCACATTTCACATTTCACATTTCAGAATATTGAATTCTACTGAAAATATCTATGAAACATTACGCCATTTTGTTTGAAAGATTTGGTGGGGTGTACGGGTTTAGCTTAGGGGTGTGTACCGAAGGGAAACCAAACTTTTTGGTTTATTAGTTTGAATACTTTTGAAAAGCACTGCACTTAAAAAACATAGGTTCTTCTTTCTAAGGAATCATCAACAAAACAACATAATAAAAAGATTTAAAACTAATAAAAAAATATTAAACAGAGTGCCTTGGTAACAACATGAATGTAAGATGATGGGAATAAATAGAAGAAGAAGCATATTCATCACAACAAGTACCCTCTTTACTTTGATCAGTGGTCGTTCTCCAGCATCTCAGAAGTCTTCAACTAATGCCTTTACTTGAAGTGTGGCCCTCAATGACACTCCAATCAGTCAAATCAGTCAAAAAAAAAAAAAAAATGAGAGAGATGTGGTGAAATTCCAACTATTGACTTCTACATATAACACATGACATAACTGATTAGGGGTGATTAATAGTGAAAGTAGTGAAACTAGCGAAAGTAGCGAAAGTAGCGAAAGTAGCGAAAGTAGCGAAAGTAGCGAAAGTAGCGAAAGTAGCGAAAGTAGCGAAAATAGCATGTTATAGAAGGGTTAGATATATAAACTAGTCGAGTTAGATGTTGTCACATGACCAGGCTAATAGTGTATTGTAGTATAGTGTAATGTAGTGCAGTGTCTTATTCTGTCCGATTTCTGTGCAATTATTGTCTATTACAGTCTATTACAGTCTATTCCTGTCTATTCCTGGGTGTACGCTTTATCTTGACTGTCTATTCTATATACTATACTAATGCTCAGTACTACTAATGGTACTTTTGGTTGCTGACTACTGTTCATAACTTGTACGCTACGAAAGACCTCGGAATGCATTTGAATAGTGGCCCATTTGTTCCTATGCACATGAACGAATTGAACAATGGTGACTATTCAACTTCAGCTTCCGTCTCAGATATTAGTTGCGGAACAGAAGAAGTCTCTGGAATCTCCTTAACTTCTGCAGTCTCCTTAACTTCCGAAACTGCTTCAGCTTCTGGAATTTCCTCGACTTCTGCAGTCATTTCAACATCTGGAGTCTCCTTAACTTCTTGAATCTCTTCGCCAGACCCATTCTCTAGTCCAAAAGTCTCTTCTTTAACACTAATAGGAACACTTTCTTCCCTCTCGGTCTTCCTCTGGAGAAGACGCTCTTCCCGCGAGAGTCCAGCCGTAAAGTCCATCTTGACCTTGCGAGTCAGTAACGCCCGTTCAGCCCTCCTAGACCGTGCAAGGCGCAAGTCATCCAACTCGGCTTCCTTTCTTTTCTGCTCCTCCAAAATCTTTTGTTTCTCCTTGGCTTCAATACGCAGCGACCGTTTGCGTGTGGCCAAGAGACGGCTCATTTCAAGGTCTCGTTTCCTGCTCATAAGAAACTTGCGTTTTTTAAGTTCCACCAGGAAAAGATTGGACACAAAGTGTGGCTGCTTCAATATATCAAGCATGGTCTTGTTCTCCTTGAGTTTCTTGTTCTTGGACAACTGAGCCACATATTCATTGAACCCATACACATCGTTATAGATGAGTTCGTAATTCACGCCCACCACATCAAACAGACCCTCGGGGAAAGACGCTTCAGGGTCCAGCGGAGCAAGACTCCGTTTTTTGGATACCACCAACTCGGGCACAGTTACCGTTTTGCGGTAAAGCGCCGTATTGTCAAACACAAGATGGTAACTCTCGCCGAGCGCCGTATTCTTTTTGAGTGGTACCTCGTAGATCGATGTGCTACGCAACACATCTGCTGCCATATTGTTCTTGACAAGGTACTCTTTGAAGTCTGCATAATGGGTGACTTCTTCCATCAACACGTATAAAACACTGATTTTCTGGTCAATGAAGAGATCGTCAAAGGTAAGAGTTTGGGCTCGGGCAGTATTTTTTGGGGAATTTCCCTTTTGGGAAGTCCTAGATCTTGTTGATTTTTGAAATCCCCCAGTTTTGGAATCGTTTCTGGATTTGCCATTGGAATCGTTTCTCGATGAAGCTTTGTCTAATTTCTGGTCGACTTCAATGACTTCTTCATTTTCGTGGAATTTACCGTTTCTTGGTTTTTCGTCGATTCCAACGACTTCATCGTTATCATTGCCGTTATCATCGCCGTTATCATCGCCGAGTGGCGTGTCAGGACCAAAATAGAGGCGGAACAACGGCTCAAACATGGCCAAACTCCCAACTCGACGACCATGGATCTTACTAATCAACGCTAGTTTCACCTTATTCACCAATAACACCATATCGTCGACAGGAGGAGGCGAAACCAAGCTAAAAAGCTCAATCTCAAAAAGATCACAGTCAAACGCCTCACTCTGGAGCCGGAGGTAGCCTCGGCACTGGTGCATCCAATTCATAACAAATATGTACTGGTCGGAATTGCGGAAATGGCGCCACCGGGCATCATGGGGGTACTGTTGCTGAAGGTCGAGAACTAATGAATGATTGGGCATAGTCACGGGGTTGACCTTAGCTAAAGCCGCCGTCTCCTCTGCTGTACCCACATTGAGTTCATTCACACGGTGATCCATTGGTACTTGGTGGTTCTTATAATGTATGGATTGAGATTTGGTACTTGGTGGTTATTATAATATATGGATTGAGATTTGGTTGTTTTGAATTTAGTTGTTTTGGATTTGGTTGTTTTGGATTTGGTGGTTTTGGATTTGGATTTGGTGGTGTTGGATTTGGTGGTGTTGGATTTGGTGGAGGTGGAGGTGATGTTTTTTTTGGTGGTTGTAGTTTTAGTTGTGATGGTTTTGAAGGTTGTGATGGGTGCTTGCGCGCTGATACTCAGTGTCAGTGTCAGTGTCAGTGTCAGTGTTAGTCCTGTCTCAGTCTCAGTCTCAGTCTCAATCAAATCTCAGTCTCAGTCAATCTCAATCAAATCTCAGTCAGTCCTGTCTCAGTCAGTCAGTCTCTTGAGTCAACAACACAAGAAAACTGAACCCTATTTTATATCAATAAGGAACTAATGAAGCTACTATAACTATTATCTCTGCTATCTCTACTATATCTTCTCTACTCTATATAGTCTACTCTATATAGTCTACTCTATATAGTCTACCATCTCTACATAGTCTACTCTATATAGTCTACCATCTCTACATAGTCTACCATCTCTACATAGTCTACTATCTCTACTATCTCTACTATCTCTACTATCTCTACTATCTCTACTATCTCTACTATCTCTACTATCTCTACTATCTCTACTATCTCTACTATCTCTACTATCTCTACTATCTCTACTATCTCTACTATCTCTACTATCTCTACTATCTCTACTATCTCTACTATCTCTACTATCTCTACTATCTCTACTATCTCTACTATCTCTACTATCTCTACTATCTCTACTATCTCTACTATCTCTACTATCTCTACTATCTCTACTATCTCTACTATCTCTACTATCTCTACTATCTCTACTATCTCTACTATCTCTACTATCTCTACTATCTCTACTATCTCTACTATCTCTACTATCTCTACTATCTCTACTATCTCTACTATCTCTACTATCTCTACTATCTCTACTATCTCTACTATCTCTACTATCTCTACTATCTCTACTATCTCTACTATCTCTACTATCTCTACTATCTCTACTATCTCTACTATCTCTACTATCTCTACTATCTCTACTATCTCTACTATCTCTACTATCTCTACTATCTCTACTATCTCTACTATCTCTACTATCTCTACTATCTCTACTATCTCTACTATCTCTACTATCTCTACTATCTCTACTATCTCTACTATCTCTACTATCTCTACTATCTCTACTATCTCTACTATCTCTACTATCTCTACTATCTCTACTATCTCTACTATCTCTACTATCTCTACTATCTCTACTATCTCTACTATCTCTACTATCTCTACTATCTATAGTATCTATACTCTACTATTCATCACTACTTTCCGTCACTACTATTTATACTGTATTGTTTATAATGTGAAGGTATGATTTGATTTTTGTTCTAAACCATATTGTCAAAAAGCGTGGATCGTGACTCTAAATCAACCATAGCTCTGATTATGGTATTTACACTGTTTTTCAAAACTATTCAAATGAGCGCGGCCAAATATTCAAACCACACTAGCAAAATTAAACAAGCCAATAGTTCGAGAAATTAGTGTTTTTTTATACTTAATAAAGATTTCACATAAACAGTTTATTTCAAATCCTTGATCCTTAACAACAATTTTTAAGTCGTAAGTAAGGAAACTTCTTTTAATTATGGGTCTGCTTAATTTTGCTAGTCTGGTTTGAAACATATTGCCGCACTGGTTTGAATAGTATTCAAAAAGACTGTACACACCTTTGGCCTTTGGGAAACTCCTTTGTCATCGACTGCATATCACTATTATCTCTCTCTACTCTTTATACCATCTATACTGTACCATCTATACTGTACCATCTATAGTGTACTATCTATACTGTCCTATCTAACACTACTGTCTGTCCTTACTGTCTGGATTATACCGTCTATACTCTACTATATATATTCTACTTCTATCTCTACTATCTATAGTCTACTTCTATCTCTACTGTATATATTCCACGATCTATACTATACATACTGTACTATGTATACTGTCCTATCTATCACTACTATCTATACTGTACTGTCTATATTCTACTATCTCTTCTACTATATATAGTCTACTATATATACCCTACTATCTATATTCTACTGTCTATATTCTACTACATATAGTCTACTATCTAAACTATACTATATATACAGTGTTTTTCAAAACCATTCAAACCAGGGCGACACAATGTTTGGAACCAGAACTAGGATAAAATAAACCAACCAATAACTCAAAAAGGTTCGTGCCCCTTCACAGAGTCTTTCAAACCAAATGTCATAATGTTTCAACCACCAACTTTCATTAGAATTCAATATTAGAAATTCTTAAATCTAGAGGCTGGTTGAATGATTTTGAAAATCACTGTACTCTACTATCTATACTATACTATATACACTCTACTATATATATTCTACATCTATCTGTTAGAACTTGTGCAGGACTTTGGGATGTGTAAAAACAAAGTTATATCAGTTGTATATTCGAATATTATAATATGCCTTTGAGGGATCCCTGAGGATTCATCTTATCAGGCGAACCTGCTAGTTCTATATACTTCCTTGCTGCTTCGGGTCACCCTTGAGGGATTTCTTGGAACAGCGGGTTTTCAGGATGTGAAACACCGCAACATTGCAATGTTTCAAATTAGCCCGGAGAAGTCCTTATCACGAATTCTCCTTGGCGCGGGCATATCACATGCGTCCACTTGCATTGGTGCCTAGCGCCCAGTATTCAAGTCTCCTTGAATACTAACCTCCACACCATCTCATACCCAATGAGTGATCTGGTTTGAGGCTTAGCGTAAGCTAAGGATCGTTAGTAGAATCCACCGACACTAAGTACTCAATTCTAGTGCTCGTAGGATTTTTCCTAAAACTATCTCTACTATATACACTCTACTACATATAGTCCAATGCGTCGAAAAAACTGAACAATTCGTCCACGGCTTCACCCACAGAGACCCCGGTACAACCGGTCAAAAAGGTGGGGAAGTCGGAGTTTGTGGCATGGACGCTAAGCATTCTATTTTATCTCAATATATCTCTATATTGACAGGAATATCTCCTAATCTAATTATTTAAAGTAACCTCCTACTAAACTGAATAATGCTCCCATAGATAATACATAATGGAAATGCTATTTTTAAATTAGAAAAGTATCTGTATATATATGTTTTTAAAAAATAGGGTTCTATTTCATATTTCATTTTAATTGATTCTATATCACTTACAAATATTCTATACATATATTTAGTTTTTATGAGTATTTTTTGATTTTATAAGTTTATATATTTAGGTAATTTTAAATTGTTATATCTTATATTACTTTATAAATCTAATAATCATTTATTATATTCTATTAATTTATTACTGCTACTACTAATGCTACTGCTGCCGTTAACTCATACTACTAACTACTACTAACCACTACCAACTTTGACTACCACCTTTAACTACCACCTTTGACTACCAACTTTGACTACCACCTTTGACTACCAACTTCGGGTACTAACTTCTAATAACTCTTAGCCATTAATAGCTCTTACCACATCTCTACTATATACACTCTACTATATATATTCTACATCTATACTATACTATATACACTCTACGCAGAGCGAAGAAAGTGAGGTTTTACCAGGGGGCCATGAGAGGGGCGACCAGGAAACACCTGAAAAAGGTTCCAGAAAGATCTGGCAAGATTCTGGAAAAACGCATAGTAGGTAGGATGGGCTTCGTAGTAAGGTCGAAGGATCTGTGCAACAGTAGGTTTGGAGAAAGCGCCCGAAGAAAGGAGAATTTCAAGGACCTGAGGAAAAGACGGTTCAAGGTAGGGTAAACAATCAAGTTGTCTGAGGGTAGATAGAACGTCTTGGTAAGAACGCACGGGTTTAACGAGGCATAATCCTTGTTTCCTGTTAGTATTTACTAGCTGTAAATACTCACCGTCGGTCATCTCCCACTGGAGAAACCAAGTGAAAAAGGCGAAGTCGGATTGAAGGGCGCTAACCGTAGCGAAGGAGAGTGCAAATTTGTTTGCAAGGGGCCAGCCAGCACGTATGCCGGCTTTAGTGATAGCCCGGTGAAGGGAAAAACCATTGAAGGGACGTAAGCGTATCTGTGGGACTAAGCTAGCAATGAGGGTCTGTCGAGACAGGAAATTGAGGGCCAGAAGCTTGTAGTCGCTGGATGATCGCACAACGTGTGGGGTGTGGTCGTGAGGCGGAACGAGATCAATAGACGCAGGGTGGTCGGTGGTAGCTGAGGAGCCAATGATAACACCGGAACGACGGATAGCGGACAGAATTGTCTTAGCTATGTGATCGGGGCTGGCGGTGGCGGGATAAGCGTGGGGACCGGGTGCGGTAGGAAGACCTGTCACTGGGGAAGGGGTGGAGGCAGAAATTGCAGCCAATATGTAGCGTGTGACTGTATACGTGACTGAGTACACCGAGTGAAGCAGGGCGCAGAAGAATCCGGCGAGAGCGAAGATGGCTCCTACAATAAACCATATAGTGGTGATGTAAAACCAGATGAAGAGCGTGCGTTCGATTGGTGACGTGGCAACGAAAGGGGTTGGGGATGATGCGACGAATGTTGACTCTGGGGAAGACAGAGACCCTATAAGGGTGGCGGCAAATTCCACAGCTCCGGTACCAAGGGTAAGAGCCAGGTGGTGAATAGCCATGACAAAGGTCAAGCCGTAATGGATGAAAACTCCCAAAGAATAGTTCTCGACAAGAGTAAGACGGTTGGTTAAGACCTTCATGTTAGAATCCGGGTACGACCTCCATGTTAGACTCCGGTTACGTCAGGTACTCTAGTTACTATGTTTTTTGGTTGATGATTCCTCCAAGGGAGGTATCTGAGGTGTTTATATAGTGGTGCGTGAGGCTTAGCTCGACAACAATAGCGATAAACGCTGGGGCGCAGGGTGTTGAAGTGGCCATTGTTAAGATTAGACAGAGTAGGCTTTAAAATACCTCAATAGGTAGGGCACTACCTATGGTGGATCTAACAGGTACCACTCAATATCACTATAACATCATTATTGTTAGATCCACCATGGACAGGGCCCTCTGCTTATGGCAAGGTATTATGAAGCCTCTCAGTCCGATTGTTAGATTGTTACAGTGGTGATACGGCGTTTTGCCACATCAGAGGACTTCATACATAGATGGGTCCTTTCGAATATTCCAGAACAATCGTTACCATTGATCTAATGGAGAGGTTTTCGGTGCCACGTTTCTCTCTTCAAAATCCTAAAGGAACCTCTCACTTTCATCTCATTGAGGAACCATCAACGAACAAAACCGAGACCTTAGTACAAAACGTTCAACAAGAATCTAACAATAAGTATCTTGATAACATTGGTGATGTATAGGAGAAACGTTGGGTTTACTAGTAGACTATTAGATAAAGTAGACTAAAGAGAAAGTAGACTATTAGGTAAAGCAGACTAAAGATACAGTAGACTAAAGATACAGTAAAACAGTAGACTAATAGATATCCTAAGATATCTTGCTATTACTTGTTATACTACTTTTGCCTTCCAGTCAGGAAAATTCAGGAGTCAGGAGTTAGAAGTTAGAAGTTAGAAGTTAGAAGTCAGCAGTCAGGAGTCAGCCTTTTTTACATTATGAGACTGAGCACCCCAGCATTCAATTGATTTCTATTACCAAAAAAAAAAAAAAAATCATGTGATCAATGCCAGAACTCTATACATATATACATTATACTAGCAGTAAGATCTCTATACAGTGCTACCTATTTCTGGAACATATTTTGAAACACGAAGGGTTTTGTTTAGACCCATCTTTTAAGCGGCATACAGATCTCGACCACAGCACAGTGTAGGCAGGTATTTTTTTTCTTTTTCTTTTTCTTTTTCTTTTTTTTTTTGGTGACGTCTTACTTCTGATCTAAGATCAAGTGGCCTATCCTCACCAACAGAAATCCTAATTATTAGGTAGTGTGTGTAGATTGATGAGTGGATTGGTGTGAGGTGAGCGCGTTTATTAAATGAATATGGGTGCGTTTATAAATGGGTGCGAAAAGTACCTGGTGCTAGCAAAAGTCGCAGACAAGTCAGTCAACAAGTCAGTCAACAAGTCAGTCAACAAGTCAGTCAACAAGTCAGTCAACAAGTCAGTCAACAAGTCAGTCAACAAGTCAGTCAAGCATCCGGGGTGGGTGTGCCAAATGAAAATGAATAATGTACATCGTAAATTGGAATAGTGAATATGACGTTTTTTCTGATTATACTACTACAGTATGATACTGATATACTAAATTACATGTACTAACTAGTGCCATTTTTATGATGTTATTAGAGATGGTAATATGAAATTTGTTAGGTCCACCATGGACATGGCCCTCTGCCTTTGGCAAGGTATTATGAAGCCTCTTAGTCCGATTGTTAGATTGTTACAATGATGATATGGAGTCGTGTTGCCACATCAGAGCCTTTCGTACATAGATGGGTCCTTTCAAATATTCCAGAGCAATCCTTACCATTGATCTGGTGGAGAGGTTTTCGATGCCACGTTTCTCTCTTCAAAATCCTAAAAGAACATCTCACATTCATCTCATTGAGGAACCTTCAACGAATACAGGTTTAGGTCAACACACGTTATAAAGACCATAACACCATCATTTCGTTTTCCCTTTTTGTTTTTGTTGAAGTATGTATTGGTGGTTCCACTTTTGGAAGAGAATACTGAGCTATAGCTTGAACCGTTCCACCATCGTTAGAAGGTACAAAAGAGTATACTTGATCAAGGCTCACTTTTGATAAGACCTCTGGTGACTGTGCCTGGAGTGACCACGTCACGGTAACAATGTATTCAGTACACTCCACCTCCCTCTTGCACACAAAGGACTACAATCCATACCGAGGTGAAGATCCTGAAGCTCAGAGGATGGATCAGAGAATGGATCAGAGGATGGATCAGAGGTTTCAAGAACTGTGCTTACAAAGCAGTGGTGACCTTGGATCGTCCAGCTGACAAGCGCATTGACTAGGTGATTGAGGAGTCCAAGACCAGATAGAACGAGTGGCAGTTTATTTCTGTTCAAACATATATATATAATACTTCTCTAATTTACTTCTGGTTCTGTTTAGTTCTGTTTAGTTCTTTTTCTTTTAATCTCTTATTTATTATATTATATTTATTAGCTTTAGCTTTAGCATTTTGCTTTTACTGGCTTGGTTGGCTTTGATGACTTACAGCCTTGAATGGCTTGCTGACTTGCTGGCTTGGATGGTTTTTTTGCTTGCTTTGATGGTTTGGATGGCTTTTACTACTTGAAGTCTTGGGGTCCACAAAACCTTAGACTACAGTAGAATCTGCCTCCAAATCACCTTAGATCAAGACGTACCAGTCTCTAGGGTGCCAGTTGTTGGAGTGCCAGTTGATGGCATTGGCTCTTGAGAGTCCCATACCCTGGTTTCTAATTTCTCCAATGATTTCATCACCATGGCTCAGTTCTGCGCTCTGGGGATTTAATTCCCTGGGCAGTTGCAAATTAATGCTGTTTTGTGGATTGGCTTCCTCTAGCACCAGCACCACCACTTCTTCCTCCTTTTCTTCCTCCATTATAGTTTGTGGAGTCGAGTGGAGCTTTGTGCGGAATCTGGTGTGCAACTTTGTGAACTTCGATTGGAGCTTTGTCCGGAAGTTCGTTTGGACCCGTGAATGGTGGTGACTCATTGCACTGGTCAAAGTGGCCTTATCAAAAGATGAGTTGGGAGAAAACAACGTATCAAAAGATGCGCTTGGTAAATCCATAGTGGTGGTTTCTACCCTGGCCGGTTCCTCACCTGAGCATGCGGATAAAGCAGCTGCGAGGTCGATAGACTCCGTTTCGCTTGGTAAATAAGCTTGGAGTAGCGGAGAAAGCTGTAAGCCAATCAAGTCCAAGGGACTAGTCTCCTGGGTATTGGGCCCAGGAACCCATTTGAGTGGTCTCTGTGGCCCAAGCTTCCAAGGCGTCAAACCTGGTGTAGCCAAGGGGCCAGGAGTAGCCAAGGAGCAAGGTGTAGCCAAAGAGCCAGAAGTACCCAAGACTGGGGAGAAGTCCGTAGTCATTGGGAAACCGCAGTTCAAGAGCTGGTCAAGAAGGTCACAGGAGCCTGGTTGTTGCATTGAAAAAAGATTCAAATGTTGATAAACTGGAACTGTGAGTCGGAGTGTTTGAGTAGTGGATTTTGAGTGTTTGAGTCTGAGAGTTTGAGAGTCTAAGAGTCTGGAGTCTGTGTCTGAGAGTCTGAGAGTCTTTCTGGGGGTGTAGTGAGTGGAAACTGAATTTGTGGGAACAACGCGGTTTATATAGCTCAGAATTGGGCCGACTGGAAATTCGTTTTTTGGTATGTCAAAGTTTCTGGTCGGCGACACTTCCTGTGGGCAAGACCTCCTGTGGCCGAGACTTCCTGTCGGAAGATTCTTTGTTGTCGACCTTTTTGGTCGGCTAAATGTTGGCATGTACAAAAACCATGATTCATTATTGGCCGACCTAAAAACCCAGCTTCTCACTTGGCATACTTCAAAATATGCATCGCCCTGTATACACTGACCCAATTTGGAAGGTGGCTTGGGAAAAGCATAATGGGGAGATATATGGATGACGTATTTGCATGACGTATTTGGATGTGACTCTAGAAATATGGAGGAAATGAAACCCTGGGATTGTGGAAGTTCTAGAATGGGTTCCACTGCACGATTTGGGGTTGTTTTTTGTTTTTTTGGACCCGCAGTATTGATTTGTGGTTTGTGGTATGTGGGATTGCATGTTTCTGGAACATCCACATCTGCACCTGGGAACCAAAAACACCACGAAATTTGTACTTTGAATGTAGTAGTACTAAATAGGGGGACAAAAGGTTTTGATCTTGCCATCTTATTGGACTGAAGAAAAGGAAAATATGTTTTGGGTGCAAATTCCTGCATGTAGGTATGTGGTTGATGGGCGAGTGCAGAAAAAAAAAAAAGAAAAATGGTTATCTTCCCAGAAAATGACTCAAAGAAGCAGGTGGTGTATTTCTTTTTCATCACTTTCGTGGTAGTAAAAACACCAGTTCAGGTATTTCAAGGTTATTCATGATCAGCAATGGACAGTTTTTGGATAGTGCTTAAGCAGACTAAAATGTCAACCATAACGAACCAGTGCGTGTTAGGGTCCTGCAGGTTCCTATAATTGTTTGTAATCAAGGAAGACAATCAAGGCAGATGATCAATACCGGCTTTTGTTGAAGAGGACACTGGGACAAAGCCTCGTCTTACCGTCGTCTAAACATTTTCTAGACTATCTGAAGCAGCTTAACAACAGATAGAACTGGGATAAGAAATGATGAAGACATTCTTATAACGATTATGGAATAAATTCAATCTGGAGACATCAGGTGTTCGAGTATTCAGGTTCCTGGTATGTTTGGATGCAGATGAACTATCAAGTCAACGAGAGGACTAACATTGTTTCGAGTCTGTAGAGTTATTGGACACCAATGGCATAATTGTTTCCGTTTATGCGAGGATGTATAGTAACACACAAACAATAATTATACCAGTTAATATGTTGTGACACATGATTTTGAATTTTCACACAAAATAGCCAACCTAGGTATTCATAGTGGTTCTGTTGGGGGATTTCTTGAAAGACATGGGTTGCACTGTGCAAAGCAACGGTATCCATAGATTCTGAAGTTAATAAGGTTCAGTGTCTCATGGGAATATCCTCAGTCGTTTCTTCAAATCGTGTGTAATTCCTTCTGATTCACTTTCTGTTCTCTCTCTCTTAGACTCTAAGGATCTAGTTGATTCTGCTTCAAGATACCGTTGCGCATGACTCCTAAGAGTCTACCATGAGGCATATACCTTTTTTGATATAGTTGGAATTGTAACAGCTTTAGTAATTGATATTGCGGTAACTAGCGGAGCTAGCTGTTGAGATAAAAGTGGACAAGTGGCCTCTTGACCATGAAGCCGGTGACTATAAGAATGAGAATTTCCAAGTATTAGTTCAAAAATAATGGTTACCACAATCTTTCGCCTTGTAATAACACACTACTCTTCCTGACAACCTGAATAATTGGAGCTATGGGAGCCACATTGAATCTTCCTGGGTAAAAATATATGGAAAAACACAGGTAAATAGCATATAAAATAGTCATAGATAAACTTCATATGGAAAAACCGTTGGTAAATAGTTCAATTTAGATATTCAGTCATCAACGGATAGTAGTATTCACCAATGGGTAGTCATAGTCATTAATAGATATTCATAGGTAGGTAGTCATAGTCATTTGGAAACCTTATAGGTCAGTAGGTCAATATAGATAGCCATCAATAGATAGCCAGTTATCAACGGAAGGTCATAGTCAACAACGAATAGGCATATTCTAATGGATAGTCAGAATCATCGATGCGTAGACATAGGAATAAATGAGGAGTCATGGGTAAGCACTCGCTCAATGGTCTAATGGAAAAATCATAGATAATTAGGACAGTAGATAGTCGGTCATCAATAAATAGTAATAGTCATGGGCACATGGAAAATCAATAGGTCGATAATTGTAGTCATCTATGGACAGTGATAAGTTAATACTCATCAAATGAAGACTAATAGTCATCGATGGATAGTCAGTCATCAATAAGGAGTCATGGGTCATGGGTAAGCGGTCATAGTAGTATTGAAAACTCACATGTAGATTGGTCAATGTAGATGTTCATAGTCATCAATTCATGGTAATGTTCACCAATAGATATTCTTAGGTAATTAGTCATAGATATAAGTAAAACTCACAGGTAAAACTCATATGGAATAATCAAATTAAATAGTTCAATATGGATAGTAATAGCATCAATCCATATTCATCAATCGATATTCATAGGTAAGTAGTCAAGGTCATTTGGAAGACGCATAGGTAATAAGGTCAAATAGATATCATAGATACTAATAAATAGACAGCAGTCAATGAATAACTAGTCACTGATCAATGGTCAGTCATCATTAGATATTCATAGAAATAAATGAATAGCTAGTATTCATTAGATATTCATAGTCATAAATGGATAGTCACACTGCATAGTACAGTGTTTTTCAAAACTATTCAAACCAGGGAGGACAAAATGTTTCGAGTCACACTAGCAAAATGAAACAAGCCAATAATCCAAAAAGGTTCAGACCTCTTCGCATAGTATTTCATACCAAATGGCGTAATGTCTCACACCAACTTTCATTAGAATTCAATATCCTGAAATCTTGAATCTGGTTGCTGGTTTGAATGATTTAAAAGAAGACACTGTAGTCACCACTGAATAGCCAGTATTCATTAGATATTCATAGATACAAATGGATAGTCACACTGCATAGTAATCAACTATACATAGTAGTCACCAATCAATCAATCAATCAATCAATCAATCAATCAATCAATCAATCAATCAATCAATCAATCAATCAATCAATCAATCAATCGATCAATCAATAGAGAACCGTTCTTTTCTGTAGGGATATATAACAAGCGGTTTGATATGAACTATGGATATGTGAAGGTGTGATCATCATAAGGAACAAATTCTTGTATGGTAATTTTTTGAGGTGCGGATAGGTCCTTTTATAGGCAAAGGAGGAAGGAGGAGGAAGGAGGAGGAAGGAGGAGGAAGGAGGAGGAGGAGGAGGAGAATGAGGGGGTTTCGCGGTGGCTGCAAATATAAGTCCCCGCAGTGCCCGCCCCCTAAAAAAAACAAAATAGAAAAATACATAAATACATAAATATATAAATACAGCCATATCCCCCGTTTCCCCTTTCCCCCCGTTTTTTTTTATTCCCTCAACTACTACACTATTTTTGTACTCTGGTATTGTTTTTTTTATGTGATTCTTATACAAACGTGTTGCCGCCCCCTACCTGATCTGGGAGTACTGGGAATTAGTTAATGGATAGTGTTAGTGAGTGATACTACTGACTACTACTCTCTAGTGCTGTGTACTGACTACTACTGATTACTGACTACTACTGATTACTGAATACTACTGATTACTGACTACTAACTACTGATTACTACTGACTACTAACTACTGACCACTACTGACCACTACTGACTACTACTGACTACTACTGACTACTACTGACTACTACTGACTACTGGTGATTACTACTGACTACTGGTGATTACTGACTGGTGCTGTCTACTGTCTACTGATTACTGCCTACTATGGTCTAACACTGGGTAATGCTTACTACTACTTAATACTACTACTGAATGCTGATTACAGCTTACTACTGCATAGCACTACGGATTGCCACTGACTACTACTGACTACTACCATTTACTACCAATTACTACTGAATACTACTGGTAACTGTCTACTGATTACTACTGATAACTGTCTACAGATTACTACATATTGCCACTAGCTGGTGCTGAATACTACATTTGACAGACTACATTGGCTATTACAGATTAATACTGACTACTGAGTGCTACTGACTGTTATTAATTACTGTCGATTTGTGTTTATTGCTGACTGCTGATTACTACTGATTATCACTGCCTACACTGACGTCTGACTACTACTCATTACATTGACTAGTGCAAATTACTGACTACTACCATCTACAGATTACTGCTTACTACTGCTTACTACTGCTGACTACTGACTACTGAATACTGCTTACTGATTCTTACTGATTCTTACTACTGCTTACTACTGCTTACTACTGCTTACTACTGTTGACTACTGACTACTGACTACTGACTACTGACTACTGACTACTGACTACTGACTACTGACTACTGACTACTGACTACTGACTACTGACTACTACGGATTGCTGTTGATTACTTGACAGACACTACTGATTAGTACTGAGTACTACATAGTACCACTCGCTGGTGCAGAATGCTACGTTTTACAGACTACATTAACTATAGCAGATTACTACTGATACTGAATACTAATGACTACTGGTTAGTGCTGTCTATTGCTGACTACAGTGGCTAGACTGACTACTGAGTCCCACTGACTACTGATTACCACTGACTACTGATTACCACTGACTACTGAGTTCCACTGACTACTGATTACTGCAGACTACTTAACGGACATCACCTATTACTACTGGCTAATACTGGCTAAAGACTACTACTGTTTACAGATTGCTACACATTACCACTGGATAAGTTAGCTTCTTGTGAAATGTTCGAGTACTAAGTTACTTTTGATGATTGACAATTCCTCAAAACGCGGGAATCGTGCTACTTAAATAGTCGGCGTGGGAGTTGACGTATTCACCTGGTTGTTGAAAGATGCTTGCGGGAAAACCCTTCACATTTCATCCTGGTACCTCGAGTTTACCACATTCCACGCTGGTGTTTGGTACCATGTTGACTGAGAGATGACATTCTGGAAAGGCCATTGTGAGATCAGACGGAGTAGGCTTCATAATACCTAAATGGTTAATGGCCTGCCCAGAGCGGATCCAACAGGATGGTGTTGAACACTACTTTTTACTGTAAAACTTACTATTACAGAGTCCTACTGACTGCTACTGTTTACTGATTGGTGCTGCTTACTGACTGCTACTTCTTACTGACTACACTGACTACACTGACTACTACAGATTACTCAATAGACACTATTGATTAGTACTGCCTACAGTATTCACTGACTACCACTGACTACTATTGAATACTGCAGAATACCACTAACTACTGACTACTGTCTGCAGATACTACTGTCTACCGATTGATACTGATTACTTGATGGACTTTACTGATTGCCACTACTACAGATTTCACTGGGTACTACTGAGTACACTGACTATTATTACCACTGACTACTGACTGATTACTGACTGACTGACTGATTACTGACTGACTGACTGATTACTGACTGACTGACTGATTGACTGACTAACAGATGTTAGTAACAAAGGCCAATAGATTACTGATATCAAGGTACCCTGGTTGAATGACACCTACAAATTACCCATGTTTCAAGTTTGTGCATCATGGCATTCCACAGTTATATAACGGTGAGTTTTGCCTCCTCTTCGACCAGCCAGAGAGGTCATGAACTTTATGACAAGAGGAATACGTTTAGTATGGAGAAATAGGGGCTACGGTCCAGGATTCTGTCCAAGTCTACCTCTAGGAATGTGGACTTCTGGCCATGGACTGTTGAAGAATGGTGACTACCAATGAACTTGGTTACCAAAGCTGTTGGGGATATTCTGTTGAATTGATAGCCTCAATAGGTGGATCTGGGTTTGTGAAACTAGACAGAAGAATTACAGCTGATTTTCTTATTTGGGACCTGGGACCTCACGAGTCTTTTAACCAGGAGTGTGGTTCATGATCTACACTTCTAACTGGTTTGAATAGACCAGGTAGTGGAAACTACACGAAGACTAGGTGATAGACTACTCCTAGAAGACTGGGTGATTGTTTCTGGTGATTGTTTTGGTGATTGTTTTGGTGATGTTTTACTCCTAGCACTCTATACTGCTCGGAGTCATCATTTACTAAACATACAGGATACTCTACACCTTTGTTGATCTCTGTTCCGTTTCCATGAATTAAATATTTCCCACCAACAGACGCAAGAGGTCGTTTTTCTTCTGAATCTTCTCGATCTCAGCACTGATTTTCATCAACGCAGAGTGTTTCAGGAGATTGGGCAACCCGGCCTTATTGAGTTGTCTGCGCTTGCTCTTCTTCTTGGTCGAAGAAATGGACAGTGCCGAAACCAAATCGTTTCGGTAATCGTCGACGTTGGTGATGAGCCTCAAGCACCGTTCGTATGCTTCTTTACAGAGCATGCGCCTCTTCTGCTCCAGGTGCAGGTGATTGAGTCTTTTCTGCTCCAATGAGAGAAGAGGCTTACCAGTTTTGCGGCGTTTCTTGGGCTCTTCCTCTGAGGCCGAATCTGGAGGAGTAAGACTGGCAAGTGGAGTGAGTGTGGATACTGAAACCTTCTGGTCCTGCACATAGGCACCGTGGCTTTTAAACATCGTCTCCAAATTACGTTTAGATCCCGCTTTCACCTGTGAAGAATTGCGATAGAATTCAAGTGGGTTAACCTGAGAAGGGTATGCCAAGTTGTCCAAGAATTTCTGGAGTGCATCGGATTCGGTGTTGGAGAAGAACTGGTCAGCATCTTCCACACTATCATCGCGGTCAGTTTCGGCACCCAAATCACTCTTGAAGTCGGGTTTGGTTTCGGAAGTTTTGGCCGAGAAGTCGAAGTCATAGTGGAACACATCTGGAGCCGATTGATGTAGTTTCCGAGGTTGAGGCTGGGAAATGGACATTGCTCCGAGGTCCCCGAGCCCAAGCCCTTCCCCGAGACCTCCTCCACTAAAGTTTTCGAAACTTCCACCAAGCCCTCTACCGAGTCCTGCCGCGAGATTATTCATCCCAAGGTGTTCTCCAGAAACAGGCCCCGAGAAAGAAGCAGATCCAGAAACCGGCCCGGATGCTCCCGTCACATGGGCTCCCCTATGAATATATTTGTGTCCTGCACCCAAGACGGCGCCTCCCAGAAGCTCCGTCCGCTGCCAAAATTGTCCCTGATTCTGCTGATTCTGATGTCTTGATTGTGTTTGCAGTAATTGCTGTGAAAGATGATTGTGGGAATGTTGATTGTGTGCTTGATCCTGGTGGCTTTGGTGTGCATGCTGAGCCTTTTGAAGCAGTTCCACCTCCAGCAATGCATTCTTCTGCTGAAGTTGAGAGTACATGGAGTAAGCCTGCTCAAAGTCCATGTCCATGGTGACCATGTCGAGGTCGAAAATGTCTTCGTCATCGGAAAAGGGCGCCGAAACGGGTGTCTGTGGCTTGGGGTATGAGAAGAGCTGCGTATACTGAGGGTTAAGACTACTTGCATTTTGGTTATGGTGCTTGTTTTGGACACTCTGACGTTGGGTCTGGATCTGACTTTGGGTCTGGATCTGACTTTGGGTCTGGATCTGACGTTGGAGATTCTGATTTTGGTGGGTGGGTGCCTTGACTGGGGGGTGGCTAAAGATGTTGAGGTTGAAGTTTTCGCCTCGGCTGGCCACGGCAGTGAACGACATTTTTGATCTGGAAGATGTGTTGAAGTTGTTTCAGATGTGTTTCACTTCTGTTTCACTTTTGTTTCGGATGTGTTTCACTTCTGTTTCACTTTTGTTTCAGGTGTTTCTCTGTTTCACTTTTGTTCTCCGCTGTTCCGCTAGTCACTGATTTTATTGGTGAACGATAAATATTTGATGATTTGGGATTCCCGAAAAATTTGGATTTGGAGTGTTTAAGTATTGGGATTTTGTTTTGGTTGTTTGGTTGTTTTGGTTGTTTTGGTTGTTTTGGTTGTTTTGGTTGTTTGGATGTTTGGAGGTTTGGAGGTTTTGGGTATGACTAAGAGGTTGGGATGTTCAGATGTTGGTGATCTGAGAATGAGATGTGAGATTTGGGTGAGTGATGATAAGCTTTGTTTGAGGTGAGATTGATGAGTGTTTCAGATTTGTTTCAAAAGTGGTTTGGGGACGTTTTTTTGGATCTGGTGCAATAGGGCAGATAATGAAGCTGAGGGGGGCCAAAGGATCTGTCCGATAAATTTGCTTACCGGGTGGATATGTGGGGGAGGTGAACATTTATACTGGGTCCGGCTTCTGGCCCATGAACGTTTACCCAAAGGGGTTTCCGGGGAAACGCACCTATCGGGGATAGTGACGTGCGTGCCAGACGTCCGCGGCCCCCTGCAGGCACGGCACCACCTGACCGGCCCGGGCCGTGTCCCCCGACGGGGTCCCAAACCCAAACCGAAACCCAAAGTTACAAAGTTAGGGTTGCGATATATTCACCGGGCGTCAATCCGAACTCAGCCTCTTTGTTTAATTTAGTGTTGAAGTGGGAGTTGCTTTCATGCACTCAAACAGAGACGCAGTCACAGGTGCGTCCGTGTGGGGCGTGCGTGCAGGGCTATCACCGGATCGCGCAGGGCACCCGCCCGCCGGACGCAGATTTCGAGGCTGTACCCTGGTGCCCCACACCAATCAGCAGCGCGCATTAGCCATGACGGCCATGATAAATGCCGAATGTGCATCAATACTTTGCGGGCACTGCAGACAGACATATTTGCTCTGACTGCCGCCAACGGCAATTCTTCCGTGCGTGGGCCTGCCCTCCAAGCAAACCGCACATTCTTTACCGTGGAACCGGGAATCGTTTCCCTTGCTGCATCTTTAGCCAGGCTAAATCCCCTCCCCTCCCCCTCGCTTCCCCTCGCCTCGCCTCGCCTCGCCTCGCGTCGCCTCACCTCACCTGCCTTGCCTCACCTGCCTTGCCTCTATCATGAGCCACTCATGAACCTCCCCCTGAAACTCACCTCAACCTCGCACCGTACACGTATCAAGTATATCTCTCTCCCTCTGTTTCTCTCCCTCTATTTCTCTCACTCTATTTCTCTCACTCTATTTCTCTCACTCTCTTTGTCACTCACTCTATACCCCACTCGCTCTACACAATACTCTGGCCCATACAATACCTCACCTCGTTTTCCCTCTTATCTCCCATAACTGCCATAACCTCCTTATCTCCCATAACCATTACCCACGTCGTAGTACGCCCATTACCACGCCAACACGCCCCACATCAATCCACGTCATTTTCATACATCATCATACATCAATGCAACCAGCACCCATAGACCAATGTACATCGCCAAAAGTACTGCCAAAAGTACTGCCAAAAGTACTGCCAAAAATACTGCTAAAATACAATCGTAATTACAGCTAAAACTACAGCTAAAATAGTCGCTACTTACAGCTAAATTCCAGGCCACAAACGCAAACGCAAACGCAAACACAAACACAAACGCAACACAAATACATATCCAAACACAAAACCAAAGGGTCAATTATAAATACAGCCATCCCCAATTCCAAACCACCAACAAACCACCAACATCAATGGATCAAATCAATTACAAATCAATAACAAATCAATAACATCAATGCACAAACCAATCACAAATCAAAAATCAGGAACAAAACCCGATTACTAATAGATCCAAGTACAATAAAATAAAGTAATCCCGATTACAAATCAATCAAACAATGCACCAAACAATCAATGGATCAGTCAAAAAATCCGATCAAAAAAAAAAAAAGAAAAAGAAAAAGAAAAAGAAAAAAAAAGAAAAAAGAAAAAAATATCAATTAGAAAATTAATAAAAAAAAAAAGTTTTCAAAAATTAATTAATGTCCATTGGACAGTCCAAATTAGGAAGCGAAATGGGAAGCGAAATGGGAAGTGGAGTGGGAAGTGAAGTGGAGGCGGAGTGTGCTAGTGCGTTGTTAAAGCTACCCCACATCTCCAAATACGGAATACGGAATACAGAGATACGGATACATGTAGCCGCGGAGCCACGGAGTCAGTGCGTGAGATTGAGTCTGAGAAAAATGAGTAAGTGAGAAAAAGAAGAAAGTGAGAAAAGTGATGGTGACACAGGACACAGTGAGGCAGACATAGTGGGGGTGACATAGTGAGGGTGACATAATAAAGGAGAAAGACTGAAAGGGGAGAAAAACAGAAACAGAAACAGAAACAGAGTCAGGGAAAGAAATGGGGGGTCAGAGTCAGAGAAGGAAACAGAAGATAAGCAGCAGTGCGGCAATTTAGAAGTTGAGAAGTTCAGAAAAGCAGAAGTTCAGAAGTTGAGAAGTTCAGAAAAGCCGATGTTGGGAAAAGCAGAGGTGCAGAAAAGCAGAAGTGCATGGATCAGCCAGAGATATTTTTTACGCGGTGGTGCAGTGGTTGTGGAGGACACGAACGATTAGGTGAATGGGAGGGTGTGGAGGGTGCGAAGGACACTGTGAATAAGGGAAAAGCTGAATCAGGGATAAGGCGAATCAGGGATAAGGCGAATGGGAGACACGGTGGATGTACTGGATGAGACAGGAGCTCTAATGTGCTCTACAATCCTCTCTTATCCACTACTATCCTCTGTCCTCTACTCCTTTATTGTCTACTGTCCTCTTTCCTTTATTGTCTACTGTCCTCTATTCTTTGTTGTGCTCTACTGTTATTGTCCCCTACGATCCTTTATTGTCCTTATTGTCCTTATTGTCCTCTGTCCTTTGTTGTCCTCCATTGTGCTGTGCTTGGTGTGCTTGGTGTGCTTGATCTGCTTGATCTGCTTACGTAAGCTTACCCAAATTTATCCTATCGCCGAGTCCTGTACATCTTTTGTGTGTGAGTCACTCTAGTGGTCCTGTATGTGAATCAACCTAGGGTGCTGTTGTATGTGGATCAACCTAGCGCACTATGTGTATGGTGGTTGTATTGTTGGTGTATATTGATTGTCTGCGTTGATTGTCTGCGTTGATTTTGTATGTGTCATGATTGTGTATGTGTCATGATTGTGTATGTGTCATGATTGTTTTGATTGTCTTGATTATCTTGATTGTATATTGATTATACATTGATTATACATTGATTATACATTGATTATATATTGATTGTATATTGATTGTTGTGTCTGATTGTTGTGTCTGATTATTGTGAGGATTGTGTGGATTGAGGAAAATCTGTGAATGGGGATTGTACGTGGCCGAGCTTACGTAATCAACCTATTGTATGCACTGCGACTTGCTTACGTCAATAGCATTATCTATTCGATTGTATGTAGCTATCTATGTATATACATATATACTGCAGTAGGAGTATGTGGACCGAGGGAATGGATGGGTGTGTGTATGGGAGTGTATGGGAGTATGTGGGTATGTGGGTATGTGTGTGGATCTGGTATGTAAGGATCTGGTATGCATGGATCTGGTGTGTGGATTTTATTGTGGGTTCTTGCATACAACACAGCTGGTCTCTGCTGTTATTTTCCTTTTTTTTTCAAAAATCTTTCCGCTGACGTAGGCCAGGAAGGCTGTACCGAGTGGTCATGGCCGACCGTATGTGCAGGTTGTGCGTATTGCATAATGCGAGTTTCGGGCGTGCGGCCCATACGTCTCGACTACCCTCGTTCGTGCACCCAAGCCCCGGTCCACTTGCTCTCACCAAATTAGGAAATCTTGGACTTGCTTTGCTTTCACTACCTACCCCACTATTGCTCCAGTAAACCTCACCCGCCATCCAACCAAAATGATGCAGAATTTGATTTGGCCTTCGTTTTTTATTATCTAGTTTTATTGCACATTTATTGGGAATCCGAGTAGCCGGAACAGGCGCCTCTTCCTCTTTATACTCCTCTCTCATTTGTTAAACCGCACAACTTTAAAATCTAGCAAAGCCTGTGTGGCGTAATGGTTAGCGCATTTGACTTCTAATCAAAAGATTCCGGGTTCGAGTCCCGGCATGGGTTTTCGCGGTTTTAGCTCAGTTGGGAGAGCGTCAGACTGAAGATCTGAAGGTCCTGTGTTCGATCCACAGAAATCGCATCTTTTTTTATCAATTTACTCTCTCTCTCTTTGTTTTTTTTGTTTTCTTAATCTGTTCTCCTCTAGTAATTCCTCTTGTTATGTTTTCCTTTATTAGTTTCTCCATTACTAGCTATGGTTAGTCTGTTTCTGATACCGCCGAATGAAGGGCCACGAACCAGCACCCCAAGAACTCATTGAGCAAGGCCTCACTCACAATCACCTGGAAATTAAACAAGTACAAGAAACTCACCTCTATACGGCACAAGTCACGAAGCTCAAGCCCTCCCACCGTCGCAAAACTCTTTTGTTTTTGGTACACATCCTCCAACTTCTTGGTCAGGCACCGGAGCAGCGCCAACAAGAAGCGATGTACATTATACGGCGTAAGCGTCACTACCCCCAACACCACACTCAACTTGTAGAGCATATACGCACTGTGGATATACACCGCCACGGAAATCGACGGCAGGTAGGTATGGATCCGCACGAGGAATTCCTCGATACTTATAGGCGGCGCCTTGGCTAGACTGAAGTTGCGCACTAGATGCACGGCTTGGTTTTGTACCTGCGATTGCATATGAAACGCCACCTCCTTGCGCAACCTCTGGTTGCAGAGTTGGGAGATCGGCAGTTGCGCTTTTTCAAACGATGTGGCTTGGAGGAGCTGATGCATGCATATCTGCGGATTGCCTTCCGTTTTAGAATGGCAGCCATTGTCTGTGCAGTCGGGGCTTTGGCTGGCATTATAAAAGGCCGCCTTATTTCCGGCCTTATTTCCCTGGGTATTAATTGCAGCCGGGCTTTCCCACCTTCTATTATTCGTTCCCCCAGTCTCTTTATTTCCCTCTCCAATACCTCCGTCTCCAATACCTCCGTCTCTATTACTTTCCTCGGTTTGCCCACTTTCTCCACTTTCTGTGTATCCATTTTTCCTCCCAGCTTTTCCCCTCTTTCTCTCCTCTCTCTCCCTCTCTTCATGCTGCAATTCTTCAAGGTCAATGGAGTTTCGCTGGAGCTGTGTTTTTCTGAAGGAGGCCCGCTTTTCAGGATTTGAGCCCAAAGCAATAAGATCCTCGACCACTTGGCGGAGAATGGCTACCGCGTGGTACAAATGAAGCGTGTTGATATCCTTGATATTGTGCTCGAGGTCAAACACAAGCTCGGCCACGTTGACCTCCAGGAGCGAGCAAGGGTCGTCCACAAAGGTCTCGTGCGGCCGCTTGAGGAGAATATCCGAAACGTACTTGTTCTGATACTCGGACATGGGCGGTGGCTAAAGAGACGGTGGGCTAGTGTGAGTGAGTTGGACCATGATGCGGCCGTCTCGCGCCCTATGCAGGCCGTCCCCAGATCCAATTGATCCCAAAGCCGTTCATCAAATTCATATAAAGTCGATCCAGAGATCAAAAAAAAAAAAAAAATAAAGAACTCAAAAAAGTCAAAAACGTCAAGAAAATCAAAAACATCAAAAAAATTAAAAACATCAAAAAAAAAAAAACATGCCACACCAAAGAATTCTCAACAGCATCTTACAATATTTGACTGAAAACGATGATTGGAAAGAATATTTTGAACTGTTTAGCTCCATGTTTGAGATCATAGTTTTAGGTGATTGATCGACGCAATTGATCTAGATTATTGTTGCTTTTGAACATTGAGATCTTGAAGAGCTTATCAAATGGAATTACCAAGTGATTACGAGATCTTCTGAAATCTTATACATTTAAAGTGGGATTATGAATACACCATGGGACATTTTATGAGATCTTAACCACATTGATATCATAATAACGGCAATTGACACTATGAGATTGGAATCATAATAACGGCAATTGACATTATGATATTAAGACCATAATAGCAGCAATTGACTATGAGATTGAGACCAAGTTTGATGTTATGAGACTATACGAAGATGACTTCACATAACAACTGATCAGAATATTGCTTGAGAACTTAGTGGAAGTTTCATGAAGATACATCAGAATACTCAGTGTTCCACTCTCTGGAATAGTCATTTATGGATAGAAGATCCGAAGATACAGTCTTTTGAAGGTACTTATCTGGTGAATTTGCACTTGAAGATCTGTCACGGGGTTTGACACTTGATATTTTGGTGGAATTTGAATGAGTCTGAATAAAGAATTTGTGTCCATTCATTCCTTCTGATATCCTGATATTGAGGCTAGACGTGTGGTATATGAGCTCTATATAAGCTCTAGATCGTGTGGTATATGGGCTCTAGATAAGCTTTAGACCGTATGGTGAATAAGCTCTCTCTTCCAGTATAGAACTTGATCTATTGGCTGGTATTATTTGGTAAAGAGGGATTATGACTATTCTTGTGGATAGATAAGTCTACTGCTTACAGTCTGCTAACTCTTGTCAATGAGTAACTGACTACCATAATGAATTCAAAGTGTTCATGAGAAAATAAAAGGAGTGTTCATGAGTATAAATGAAGACTCATAGGTTGGGCATGATGAGACGATTGCTGGGCACTTGTTGGAATAACATGATACAATTATTCTTCTGAAGAATGAATATCTCATAGTGGGTATTTCATGGAGATACTAATATGGATCACTTTGGAAAACACAAGGGAACAACCATTGGGCAACCATATAATGGTCAATGATCACCACTAGATCATGGAGATTTCATGGAGACCATACAATAAAAAAGAATGATTATATGGGGATTATGGGCCACTACTCTTATGGTCGTTATGGTCATTATGATCATCATGGTGAACTTGGGGAAGTCTCATAGTCACTACTATGGACTGTCACTTTATGGATTGTCACTTTATGGATTGTCACTTTATGGACTGGAAATTCTATGCACTGGACATTATGGACATTCATGGAGATTCCATAGACTTCATTATTGACTGTTACAATTGAAATTTACATCGTGGGCAATCTCGTGGATACTATTTGGGCATTGAACATTATATGAACATATGAACATTATATGAACATATGAACATTATATGAACATTACAGTGAATTTTGGTGACCATGAACTCATGGTGATGAAATCATATGGTGAACTAGTGGCATTATCAACACCTATTGAATCCTTACCATAGATTATGGTGAATATTCTGGACTATGAACAACCGATACTGAAAGCTTAATTGAGTTCAAGTTTATTCAGTTCAAGTTTATTTCATGGTTGTGCTTTCCAATTTACTACTACTACTACTACTGATACTGATACAGGTTATCATTACTAATGATATACTAGTTTTGCTACTAGACCATTTGACTTTTGATCAGTTGGTACATCATTGAATTTGGTGGCTTCTGGAGGAACATCAAATCAATTCTTTTGTGGCTTGAAACAATATCAGCACTAGCACTTGTTGTTTCTTTATTGTTGTTTCTTTATTCTTTATTCTTTATTGTTGATTCTTTATTGATGAATCTTTATGATTCTTTTTGGTGAAGAGGATGATGAATAAAAGACGGGATAGGAAATGTTCTAGTCTACACTAGATAACCAGATTCAAATCCTTCGAGTGCCAATATCGTGACCATTATACAGATCCTTTGAGTGCCAATATCGTGACCATTATCGGGCCCTCTTCTTATTGGAACCAGACTCCTCCATCTTCCGCTTCTTGCCCTCCTTGACGAAATACTCCTTCTTGCGCTCCTTCTCCTTCTCCTGGCGCAACTCATCCTTCTTGGCATACTCCTTCAACCGCTCCTGGAACTTCTCGTGTTTCTTGTCGCTGCGCTTCTTGTCCTTGCTCTTCTTCAACTCCTGGATTTTCTCCACCAAGTCACGCATCTTCTTCTCGTCGCCATCCACAATCACCGCCCGCTTCTCCATGTAAGATGCCTTGGCCCGTGGCTTGACTTCCGAAACCTGCGCTTTGAAGGGAAGGTTCTTCTGGAGACTGCGAGGCACCTTCAACGTGTTGAACTTGCGCTCTGTCCGTTCCACCTTCTTGTATGCACTGTCGGCCAATAATGGAGTCTCGACGTTGTTTTCCGCCCGCACCCGGCCCGTTAATCTCATACCCTGCCACTGCTCGTGGTCTCTCAAGAGCATCGAAGTCACCGGGTTATAGAACTCCTTGACTTTCACGGGGTACCATGTCTTCAAGAAGATGGTATCCGACATAAGGATCTTGTCCTCAAACGTGGCTCTGAAATAGCCATCTGGTTTGGAAAGAGCCCTCTTGATCTCGCCTCGAATTCCGGAAACGGTTCGGATAGAAGCTCCCTCGAACTTGGCCACCTCCAATGCATTGCTGAACATATCCTTGATGAACGCCGTGTTGCGGAAGATCTTATAAGGATGTCCCACCAACTTCAACTTCTTGACAATCTCCACCGACGAATTAAGGTCTTCCACCACTCCGGTGGCTGCCACCCGGAAAGAACCAGTGGTCGACTGCTGGTCAATGATATTGAAACCCACAAACGTTGTGTTGGGGGCCACCAATGGACCATAGAACGATGCAAAACAGTACGCATGCTCAGGTGTATACTTAAGCATTCTGTTTCTGGTCCGGGAATCCGACGTGGTGTAGATGGGGATGGTCTGGAACCGTCTCCAGCCCAAGGAAAGAATCAACGGGTCCTGACTCTTCAAGATCTTCTTGTGCCACCGGTGCCTCTTGATCCTCACGTTCATGATTCCGAACCGCGATTCCGTGGACAATAAGCCTCCAAGCACAATGGGGTATTCTGGCTGCAAGTTGTTGATGAACTCACACGGAAGTTTTTCAAATACAATCTTCACGTATGATCCGGCACGGTACCCTTCAATGTTGACTCTGGTGTGGGGGTCCATCTCCTCAAACTGTGCCTTATTGATCTCCAATTGCTTGGCCATTTTGTTCTTCTGGAATTCATACCAGGTATCTGCCTCTGTATCGCCTTCAAAGTCCTTGGCTCCAAACTCCCGGTCCTCCTCCTCTTCGAACTGCAACTTGAGTTTGGCTTTTTTGGCTGCATTCAACTCTCGTTTCTGCTCCACGCTGAGATTTTCATCCTCCTCCTCTTCTTCGTCTCCTTCTTCTTCGTCGTCTTCGCTGTCGTCTCCTTTTTTCTCCTCTTCATCGAAATCAGCAAAGTCTTCTCCTGCATTGCCGTTCTCCTCGTTCTCGTCTCCGGCCTCCAAATCCTCGAAATCTCCTTCTTCATCCTCTTCTTCATCTCCCTCTCCGTCTTTGTAGGAGATTTTTGGAGCCACAAGAAGCCGTGCCTTGAGCGCCTTGTACCCGTTTTCATACTCCTCATCGCTATCTTCAATCCTGGAAGAGTCAAACTTGTTCTTTAAATCTTCCAAAGATGGGAATTTGGGCACCGACGAGTCCAAGTCGTCGGCAGTCTGTGCACTCTGCCTCTTTTTGAAGAAGTTGTCTTCGTCCTCCTCAATGTCGGACTCTTCCTCGTCCGATTCCACCTGTTGCTTCCACCTCTTGATGGCATCCAGTGGCTCGATGTTGTCCAAATATAGAAGTTTGTTGATATCCCAGCGACGCTGTACTGAGCCTTTCAACTTGGCCGCCATCTTGGTGTATGACTGTTCGTCGTCTGAAGATAAAGATGAATCCTCCACAAACTCCAATGCGTTTGCCTTGGCTGAGTCACCAAAATCAATCTCCACTTTTCGGCCATAACCCTTTTCGTGGGCCCCCTCGTGGTCTTCGTCATCGTCCTCTTCATCCGATAAGTTGTCGAATTCAGTGTCTTCCTGCACAGACTTGCCGTAGACCCGGGCACTTCTCAAGGCGGTTCTACCCGTATTTTCTTGGGCCTCTTCATCCTCGGAAACCAAACCCTGAAGCTCCTCTTCTTCGTCTTCACGATTGGCTGCTTCAATGGCCTCGGAATTGGAGAACAACTGCAATCCTGGACCCTCGGCAAAACGTTCATGCGTGGTTTTATCAACTCCCTGTAAGCCAGTAACCAAGCGTTCACCCTCGCCCATTTCCTCGTCGGATTGGTCGTCTCTTTTGACGAATGACTGCTTTTCGCCCACATCAATGTACACGGCATCTTTGTCCACCAAAACACCGCCCACATCCGACATTGGCGCATAAATGATCTTTTGCTTGTCCTCCAATCTCTTTCTTCTGCGTCTTCTGAGAGGAGCCACTTCTTCTCCGGCCTCGGCCGCTTCCTTGGCCTTTTCCCTTTCGATATCGTCCAATTTCTGCTCGTAATAAGGCGTAGGACATGGATCAGGCAACTTCTCTATGCTGTGCACGGTGTAGTCACCCACTCCGGCAATATGCATTCTGGCATCCTGAACAGCCAAAGGTGTACCGTGTAGATATCCGTAGAAGGCGACGTTCCGGTCACATTTGCTGTTTTCGACAATCTTCTGGGGGTGGGTCAAGTCCGTGACTCGGTCACACAATAGATATGGATGCTCGTTTCTCCACTTCAACGGCCGGAACTTCATCACCGACATGAACCGGCACAAGTTTAAGATCTCTCGGTCGGGGTACCGGCCATTGATCACACCTGAAAGGTAGAACAACTTGGCTCCCTGGTACACTTCGGTCCAGAACCGGTGCTTCAACCTCTTCTTGGATGTTCTCAATGTGCTCTGAGACTTGAACAAGTCCAAATGCGTGGAGACTCCCAACACACGAGGCATTCCGTGGTGCTGAGCGATGTTTAAAAACTCCATGGTTTCCATCTCCAAACCAAAGTTTCCGTCGATCAAAAGAAGCACCAAGTCAGCAATTTTGGCGGCGTCAATCATGGAATTAAGGTCGTTTTTAACCTCGATGAACGTCAACCGCCTTCTTTTGCCGCTGACAATGGTGATGGGACCTTTGACTTCAGTCAACGTGGTTTTGGTCATTCTCTTAACAAGCGACTTGATCAACGTGGTTTTTCCCGTTCCGGGTGGACCCACGATGGCCACAATCACTGGAGGTGGGTCATCATCAGGGGTTCTGTCCACCATGGGCACATGGAGCTTCCTTTCGTTTTTATCATGAGTTCTTCTGGCTTGGCGTTCCAACTTGCGGGGAGCAGCCACGGCAAAAGCCTTGGCGTTGTAGCCATTCTGATGCAACTTCTTCTTGGCTGTTTTCTTATTGGTATCCCCCCCTCTATGGGGTTTGTTGGTCTGCTCCATATTGGGGTATTGAATAGTAGCGCAGTGCGATGAGAAGGCATCTCGAGTATTTTTCATGAGATGACACCCGTACCTCCGCATATTCTTTAGCCAAAATTCCACCCCACAACCATAACCATAATCTTCAAAAAAAATATGGATTTCACGTTCATCGGAAAAGAAAGTTGCATTTTTTCAAATCAAGTCAATTCAATTTGAACTCAGATCAATTCAAAAAATAAATCTTCAAGATGACGATGCACTGGCTTCTTACAACCGCATCCACAAACAACTGCTGCGAACAAGTGCTGCGACTGCGAACGACTGCGAACGACTGTGAACAACTGCCAAACTTGTAGCACCAAAACGTCACAAATTGATGGTTCTGGCCAATGAGAGTTCCCTGGATCAAATGCTTAGCAGGATTCATGTTTTGTGGGGTCACGGTTGCAGGGCTCTGCTCCACACGATCGGTTCTCCTCTTTTCCGGCTTCAAAATCCACCGCAAATACGCCATCAGCTTCTTCCCCCTCCACATCGACCACTATGTGGTGCTCACCAAGTGCAAAAAAGGAGAAGCAGCGTTTTCAATAAGTGTCCCTTTGAATACCACCTCCGACGAGTTTTCATCGTTATTCTGCACGGAACCCCAAACCCTGCTCAGCTCGGCGGCTAGTCCCCGGAGCATCAAGTGGCACCTCCAAAGAGTCCGGAACTTCTTGCCCAAACCCAACAAAGCCGGGATATTGCAAAGGCTCCAGAAGAGCGGCGCCTTCAGTTTCATAAGGTCGCTTCTTGCCGACGGCAAATTCGACCGGATCTTCCATTGGTACGAAGACATGGAATTAGATACCAACACCAGCCTGTGTTTCCGCATGGCCCGGCGCAAGCGGTATGCCCGTCTGAACCTTGTGTTGTTTCTTCCCACCACATTTGTTGGAGTGCTCTTTTCTAGTGAGTCCCAGGAAGCAGGGGGGGAGGGGGGTTTATATAGTTCATCGGCAGGGGGTGGCAAGGGGGCGTGCATGGGTGGCAAATGCCAAGACGAGGGTGTTTCAGATATGAAACATGCCACAAAAGCAGCGGAGCGAATATATAAAGAGGGGGAGCCCGCCTCGCTCTCCAGGACCCATCTATATTATTTGCAGCCATCCCCGCACTCGATTTTTGACGATGCGCAGCGAAAAGACCGGCAAAAGGAGCACCAAAATGAGGAGCGAAAAGCGCACCTGAAAGCGCCGCAGATCCAGCCTCACATTGAGCCTCAGGACGATCCCCTGAAAACTCAGCCACTGCTCGAACAAGAAAAAAAAATTTTCAGGAGAGAAAAAAGAAGTTATGCTCGAGATGTGAAATCTACTGAAAATGAACTTGATAGAGAAAAGGGTGAAATAGACAGTGACCCTGAAAATGCCGTTCCCTTGTGTCCTTTGGTGGCAGACGATTATGCCACGCACTGGCTCTCACTACTGCTCAGTCAAGCCAAGTTGATCTACCACGTGCCATACCTAAAGTCGCCATCGTACTGGGACCCTCGGTTTCCCAAAACGGATCCGGAAGAATATCCAGATTCGTGGATGAAGGACGTGGATATGACTGAAAGGTACACGTATAACCTGCTGGAGCAGGCGGTTTTATCTGCGGCTCTTGCAGTGACATTGGAGACCATGCACACCAAGCTCCTGAGCATCGGGCCTCGGTTTTCTAGGATGATCATGTACAAATTGACCATGTTGGCCCGCTTGGACTCAAGCTTGGTGCTAGCCTTATTTTTGTCTTCGGTGGACAAGGCTAAAAGTATCCGTGTGGTGCAGGCTCTACAGGATGTTTGGGAGGAGAGTATGGCTGAAAGTATTTCTGCCGGGGAGATTTCCGAAGCCCTTTCTGAGATCTGGGATGAGAGTTGGGACACGTGGGATTCCGAGAGTTGGGAGAAGTGTATGGAGTCAAAATAGGAATGTTCTACACTAACCAAAAGGTTACTGATGTTTCATGTTTTTGTTTTTTTAAAAAGAAAAAGGTTTACTGATGTTTCATGTGCAATTCTATAAGACAATCTATAAGATCTTTTCGGCTCGGGTGGGGTCCGACTCCGAATAATCGGAATAAACTGCGCTGGACTTGACCGACTCATTGCGGGCATGTCCCATGGGCCTTCCATTGGGCCCCAGAGAAAGATTTCCCACGGTATCGGCGCTGAGCGTATCGCTCAATCGCGTGATGTCACCGTGATTCTTGGGTGAGGGGTCCTTGGAAGAGAACCTGCGGTTGAGCTTTGTTTTAAGCTTCTCACCGAAAGTCTTCTCCACGCTCTCGTCACTGTTGGCGGCGTTGGTGGCCGACGATGAGAACTCATACTTTTCGTCGCTGTTGCGGTCCAAGAGCGAGGCATCGGCCTCATAGCTGTCCTCAGAGTGGTTCTGGATATCGTTGAGACGGTACATTTCTGTTTCCCAGTCTTGCTGGTGATCCTGAGCGGCTGCACCCAAGGCAAACAACTCATTTTGAGTCCGGGCCTCCTGCGACATGTTTTTTTCGGAATTCTTATACTTGATGGACGACTGTCTTTGGAACGAGGTTCTGTCGTCTTTAGCTGGAGCAAAACGGGCATCAGGGTTCTTGGAAACAACTGCCAACACGATGATACCAATGATCATCATCAAAAGAACAAGAGAAAAGGCTGCGTTCAAGATGAAAAACACCCAGCCCATAATCGAAGCCACTTGTGCAGGTTGTCCAAAAAGATCGGAGAAGAAGACAAACAAGAGCGAGTTGATGGTGACCACCACTGCCATGCAGTAATTCAACACGTTAGTTGGTTTGTTCATGAAAGGTCTTTGGATGAAAAGGAAAATCATGTATGCCAAGTCGAGCACGAAGATCACAATGGACGACACCTTACCGGAGCCTTGACACAAGCTGACGAAAATGGCCTTGACAAGCCCGTACACCGCCAACACCATGCCGAACCAATATTTCTGGGCATTGAACATGGTGTAGCAGAAACCGAACTTGTGCAACACCCGGGTTTCTCCATACAAGAGCGCAGCCGGGTTGTTAAACTTTCTTTGGGATCTGGTTCCGTGCAAATGGGTGTTCCAGAAAGAGTATGCCATGATACCAATGGCCAAGATGAGCGTGAGGCATGCCAACACAATGACGGCTGGTGAATCCCTCACTGTGAACTCAAACAATGACAAGATGACCAATTGGAGAAAACCAATGTTGATATATCTCAACAAAGCACCCTTCAAAATGATGGGGAACGATGACCTAAAGTGCGAGAGCCGGTTGGGGTTCATTCTCTTCATGCGGATAAGAAGCACGGCCACCAGCTTGACCATCATGAGAACGACGGTCAAGACAAAGCCAATGAGCACGAAAAAGGCAAAACCCGTGACCACGATGGACGTGGGCTCAATATGCGAGTTATAGCCAATACGCTTTATTCCTCGCAACACAATCAAGTTCTGGTTGGAGTTTAACGAAAAGTCTAGCGACCGCTTATGTCCTGGGGTAATGGCATAGTCGTTCTGCACATACTCATGCAAGTTCCTCAAGTACCCCAAGGCTCTCTGCACCAAGATCTGCTGGCTGGAGCTTAGGAAGTATAACGAAGGCGTGCCTCCCGTTGCTTGGACATACCAACGGAAAATCTTCTGCATGAACTCAACACGGATCAAACCCATGGACCAGGCTAAGTTCTCCGACCATGCAGATGCAATGGGAGGAACCCTGTCCACGGATTGCATGCAGACCACCACCACGGACTGGAAGTATAAGAACAAGGAAACAGCATTGGTGGCGATGTGAGAGGCAGCATTGGAGTTACCGAAAGTGGACATGACGGCAGCAATGAGAAGCCCCAAGCCAGCAATACAGGCTGAGGCCCACTTGATTCCCGTTTGGGAAACAGTTTTACCGTTGGTAAACGAAGTTTGAAGACACGACAAACGCTCTCCGTTATTCTGGTCATAGACATTAAGCTTGACCACAGCATCGATGTCCGGCACATTATAAGCAATGTTGGGGATCTGGTTGGCGTACGTCTCGGAGATGTACTGAATGGACTCGATCTGCATAGTGCCGGGGTAAATGGGGCAAAACTGCTTCCAGCCAATATCACACATATCGATGGTTTTTTCGATGATCACGAAACCATATGCATATACCTGGATGTGAGCCATGACCTTGGCGGAGATTTCCGTGGTCAAGTCGAGGTTATAACGTAACGACCGGTCATCGGGGTTGAATGTGACGTTAAAGTATGATGGCGAAATCTGTGAGTTGGACATGCACGTCACCAAGGACGTGGCTGTAAGGCTTCGTTTGGCATAGGCGGTGCAAGCCCACGCTAGAAAAAGGAGAAAGAAGTTCATGGACTAAACTGGTCTATGGTTTGGATGGTGGTTGTTGATTGGTGATTGCTTGATTGGTTGACTTACCTGTTCGACTGCTCTGGAGATTTGTCTATTGACTTATCTGTTGATTGCTCGAGATTTGTCTGTTGACTAGTTGATTTGTCTGTTGACTAGTTGATTAGTCTGTTGAGTGGGTTGACTGATTCTATATTTGGAACAAACCTTGATGAAAACGAAGAATAGCAGTTCTAAGAATAGGAACAAATTATTTTATGGGATGATTTTCTGTTTTACCACGGAGAAAAAGATCCCTCTGAATTCCAAAGATGGGGTTGAAAAAAATCCAGTGGGAAAAGCCCAAAATTAGTTGCTCAGATGCAAGGGGCGAACTGATTGTTAGATTCAGGAGATGATAAAAAACAAAGGTTAAAAAAATCCAGGCCTTGGAACTGATCCGAAGCGCGCAATCTGCGAATGGGGGATGAAAAAGAAACGCGCATGCATGTGTAGTCACGTGCGTGGGCCGACTGGTGGCCTAAACAATAAATCGGGAAGAGAAATACGAGTTGGAACCGTGAAAGTCAATTGAGGAGAGAGAGGTATAATGGATGGAGATAAAGAAGAAAAAAGGAGAAAAAAGGAGAAAAAAGGAGAAAAAAAGAGGGGTCAAAGGAAGAGGAAGAGGAAGAGGAAGAGGTAGAATGGCGAGGTTATGTGCAGTCTTGTATTGTACTTATGCACCTTTTGACATTACCCATACTTTGATATTTTGATATTTTGACACACTGACACACTGACACACTGATACACTGACACGCTGACACACGTGATCCCACTCCAGACACACACGTGATTCCACTTCAAACATATACACGGATGCGTGTGTATGCACGTGCCTATAATATGGGCCAAACATCACGACAGATCGCGCATTCTCTAGCAGTTCACGTGATGTTTTTCAATGCGCGTTTTGGATCTGTCGCATCAGATTCTGCACAACAAGGTTGCAAACAATAGCCTATCAAACAATAGGGTATGTGATCAAAGTGCCGGTCTCCAAACAGATAGAAGCATTTAAGCATGTGAGTGCATGGAGAAGAATGCAAATCTGCAGTGTTTACTTAAGCGTATTTTGGGCGCAGATTCTATTGATGTTTACTGTTCTGCTATCGTGGGTCAATCAATGGTATACAGTACCCAGTCTTTAATGGCTCAGCCACAATCAATACCCAAAATTGGCATCCAAAATTGACACCCAAAGTTTGGCATCCAAAATTGACATCCAAAATTGACACCAAAAATTGACACCAAAACTTCTCAAGATTGGCAAAGAAGTTGTCGATGTCTCCAACAAACATGAATTTCTCGTCGAAATCGACTTTGTCCGCCCTTGGATGCAGCAGGTGACACCAAATGCAAGTTTTTAGTGGACATGATATTCCAAATTCTGGCTTTGAGGCAAATAGATAGCAGAGTTCTGGACCATTGAGTCAACAAATATGTTTTGACCAACAAGCGACCGAAGTTTTTGGAACCGTTATCAGACTTGAAGATGATATCGAACAAGAAACGGTCGAATCTGGCACCCACAATTGGACACCCAAAATTGACACCCAAAATTGACACCCAAAATTGACATCCAATGTTGACATCCAAAATTGACACCCAAAATTGGTATTATGTCCTATTGAAAAAAACCAATATTGTTCTGGGATCAAATCTTGAAACGTCTAATATGGTGGGATCTAAATCTATGGAACTATGGGCTCAGCAGTATTTGGATGATCCAATTATTTGAGATTAAAGTCTATGTCTCAGGGAAATTATGATGGAATGATGGTGATAATCATATGGTCATGAGATTATGATGGAATGACATTCCATGTTCATGTTCTTTTTATGTTTCACATCCTGTCACTTGTTCATTTTCATGATCTAACGTTTGAGAGAACTTCTGGCCTGTTTGTGTGGAGATCCACACTCAATTGTGTGCTTCAAGATTGGCATTAAGGAATAATGAATTAATGGTCTAGTGAGTGTATCTTGAATCTATACCTGGACCTGGCTTCATTGAGATGTACCTGGTCTTGTGTGGTTCAGAATATGGTTCTTCATTTACATCGCTATCATGCCATAAATTAAATGGCTGACATTCCTTCATTGTTCTTAACGACGCTGACCTGCTCCAGGTGACATTAAGAATTGAGTACACCAGATTTCCCAGACTGATGATTCTCCGGATAATTCCCCAGACTGAAAATTCCCCAGACTGATAATTCTCCAGACTGATGATTTCCCAAACTGATGATTTCCCAAACTGATGATTTCCCAGACTGATGATTCCCCAGACTGATGATTCCCCAGAACAATCATCTCCTTCTTTGAAATCAGTGAGATCTTCAAGTATGATCATGAGACTGGCTGATCCTGCCAGTAGTCATATGCTTGTGTCAAAGATGAAGCCATGCATGTCTAAGTATATCATTATACAATGAACCTCCGAATGGCTCATTGAATCAGTTCTCGTTTATTTGATAGGACCTTGCTGATTGATATACGCCAGGCAATTCTAGAGCTAGTACATGCTTAATACCCGACTCACAAAGGGTAGCATTTATTAGATAAATATCAACGTTTTTGATGGTTCATTCAATTTCTGCCCTATCAACTTTCAATGGTAGCATAGAGGCCTACCTTGGTTTTTCAACGGGTAACGGAGAATAAGGATTCGATTCCAGAAAGGAAACCTGAGGAACGGCTACCACATATCTAAATACAGATACATGCTTAAACAAGATATCTACTTCTAATGAGAGAGATAGCTTCATGGTTATAGAGAAAATAACTGAAGACAGTGTTTTTCAAAATGATTCAAACCAGCCTCGAGATAAAAGAATTCAGAATATTCAATACTTCAATGAATGGAAGTTGGTGTATGAACAATTACGCCATTTGCTTCGAAAGACTCTGTGAAGGGTTGAATAGTTTTGAAAAACACTGTATGTAGAAAAAATAACCGAAGATACATATGAAGGTATTAAACAAACTGTTTCTAAACTAAACCTAGTCACAGTTGCCTGCTTCACGGTCACTGTTTTTTTTTAGTAGTCTTTCTTTTTGCGTAGGACAGATAACAAAAAAATAAAAAAAACAAGATAACCTTAGCCTTCTAAGCTTTGAGAGAAGCAAAGAGGTATATTTTCAAGTGAGGATCTATAATAGACTCTACTCTATACTATTAAAGAAAAAATGGTTTTAATAAACATGGATTTTGAAAGAAATACAGGATTATGCAAGGTGTTAGATCCACCATAGGCAGGGCCCTGGTCCATGAAGGTATTATGAAGCCTCTCAGTCCGATTGTAACAATGGTGATACGGCGTCTGGCCATCATAGCACATCACAGCAGTTCCCACATCAATGGCCCCTCTTGAATATTCCAGAACAATCCTTACCATTGTTCTGGTGGAGAGTTTTTCGGTTCCACATTTATCTCAAAGGTATATAAACCACTTCGATTCCTCTCTTTGAGGAACCATCAACGAATATAAGAAGTTAGGCATAAATGTATTAAAAGAACATAACACAAGGTATATAACTTACATAAACGATATTATATGGATAGACTATAGGTCATAGAGAATACAGCAGTTCAACATAACGAATATTGTTCATAGAAGAGAATATTCAGTTCATAATATCACAATATGTAGATCACTAGCCTACTACTACTACTACTACTACTACTACTACTACTACTCTAGTACTACTACTACTACTACTACTCTAGTACTACTCTAGTACTCTAGTACTACTACTACTACTACTCTAGTACTGACTACTACTACTACTACTACTACTACTACTACTATTACTACTACTACTACTACTACTACTACTACTACTACTATTACTACTACTACTACTACTACTACTACTATTACTCTAGTACTCTAGTACTACTACTACTACTACTACTCTAGTACTGACTACTATTACTACTACTACTACTAATTCCAGATTCTATTATTTGGTCAGTCTAGTTTGTCTACAGTTTATTAGAACTATACACTCTACACTCTACACTCTATTACCTACTACCTACTACCTTAATTCAGGTGTACCCTAGATTCTTGTTGTTATGTCAGGTACTCTGTTTAGTATGTTCATTGGCCAATGGTTCTCTAGAGGGAAGAGAGGGAAGATTCGGGCTACTTCAGTAGTTGACCGGTGGAGTAAGCGTACCCAGCCGGTTGTTGATACCCGACTTTCTGTCAGATATTAACCAAATTCTTTAATTGGATTCAGTTTGTGGTGACAACTGCTTAACCCAAATTGCTTCAATCATTGTTGTGTGAAGTGCATTTCCTATCTACATTATGGGTAGAGGCAGTGAGCGTTTTCTGTAATTTGGATTTCCAAGGTACTATTGATCCGCCAAACAATAGCATAGCAGTATATTGGCGTAGGTAGTGTAGATAGTAGGTAGTGTAGATAGTGTATTTAGGGGTGTAGTAGTTGTAGTGGTAGTCCGTGTAGAGTGACTCAAGTGTATGGCTTTAGGTATGGTGGTTACATCTCTATTACAAGTACTATCACCTTCAGGATCTCCAGTATCAATAGATTCATGGTCAATCCCATGAACTTTAGATTTCATAGTAGAGTTCATACTACATTAAAGAGTGTGGTAGAGTGTAGTGGAGTGTAGCAGAGTTTAGTAGTGTAGCAGAGTGTAGTAGTGTAGTAGGGTGTAGTAGAAGCTATATAGGGTGTGGCATTGGATATACTATTTCAGCTTTCTTCGTTCCATATTGATGCATTTATTTCATAGTATTTATAGGGGGGGTTTATACAACACCTTATATAAGTAATAGTTAATCTTTGTCTATATTCACCTATAACACCTAGTGTACTCCATATTGAGAAGTGCAACCTAGAGTACTTAGGAAAGTACATAGGATAGATAGGACAGTTGATATATATTATGGTATTTGAATCCAGTAGAATATAAAAAAGTGTATGGTAGAATGATGGTAGAAATATTGCATAGGTTAGAGGTTACATTCTTGTTGTTACGTCAGGTACTCTATTTAGTAGTGCTTACTCACCAATGGTTCTCCAGAGGGAGGAATCTGAGGTCTTTGGCAACAGAGTCGCCTAGGCATCCGTCATTAATGTAGATATTCTACGAAATGTTTCTTTACCTGCTATAATTAAAAACCCCTCCGGGGATCATTTATATTGATTCGATACTTATTTAACTCATATATAAATTAGTAAGTAGTCAGTAGTAAGTAGTCAGTAGTCAGTAGTAGTATAGTAGCAGTATGTAATAAATGATAAGTCTTGGTAATTATATAGTTCTAGTAGTACTAAGTAGTAAAGCCTCCAGTAGTAAATATTCAGTAGTAGTAGTAGTAGTAGTAGTAGTAGTAGTAGTAGTAGTAGTAGTAGTAGTAGTAGTAGTAGTAGTAGTAGTAGTAGTAGTAGTAGTAACTAATACTAGTGTTAAGCATTCAATAGTATGTATCAGTAGTGAGTAGAAATAATTCAAGCAATTGTAGTAAGTGAGAGTTGGTAGGTCTAGTCAGTAACACGTAATGAGTAGCTGAAAGATGAGCAACTACTAAGTACGAGATCGGTAGTAGTAGTGAGTTGAGAGGTACATTGGAATTATGTATTTCTTAGGCAGAAACGAAAAATAGAATCAAATAGAAAATAAAGAAATATAAAAATATGATCTATCTGTATACCTTTGAAGAAGTCATACTCACTTGATCTGGTGCAAGTAAGAAAGGAGAGTGGAATTGAAGTAGTTAGCACTGGATGAAGAGCTAATGTGCCCAGTATACTTGAAGTTGGAACGGGCTGCGCTACTTTAGTTTTACTTTTCTTGTTCATTTCAAGATCTTGTGTCCCTCAAAACATCTGCATCATTCACAAAACTACTGAGTATACATCCTGTAATATGGGCTGGCTCGGTGGATCCCCTTCCAAGACTTCCGCTGTCACTGAGCTTCGTAATGATACTGAGCTTTGTAATGATACTGAGCTTTGTAGTGATACTGAGCAAACCCTTCTAGAAGATTTGACACCAAAATTCGATAATCGGGAACCAATACACGCCAAGCAAGCAATCAAGGCAGATGCATATGTTGAACTTGTGGAACATGTAATATATGCCTGATGATTGGGTTCTCGTCTAAGATATCGTCTAGCTCTCGTCTAACTCTGGGCATTGTCTTCGAGAAGACAATGTAAGTGAGAGAAGACGATGAAGGAGAGAGATGGGCTTAGGAGTTTCCGCGCTGAACTATATATAGAGAGGATCCCGCTCTAGTTTGAGCGGTATCGATTGTGAGAATAGTTCACTAATATATAGTTAGAGAAGAATATAAGTGATCTAAGATGAATACTGAAGCAACATACTTAAGAGAATCATTGGAAGCCAATGCCATAACAATTCCAAATAACCAGAGAGTTAGCAATAATTTTTAACAGCATAGTCTTTTAAAAAAAAGTGTGTCATTGTAGTGCGAATTTGAAGTAGAATGCGAAGAATCACAGTAAAGTGTAAACCGAGAAACTAAAAGATCTACACCAAAAGATGCTACAACAAGAGAATGAAAAGGAAAGAAAGTGAAGATGTGCCCTATATACAGTCTCTCTAACAGGTACGTTATGATTTTTTTTTCTTTATAGAATTCAGACATAATGATCTTATATTAAACATACCAAGTGAAAACTCAATAAATATATAATCTTCTAAACTGTTAGATCCACTATAGGTAGTGTACTACCTATAGTTACAATATGGAGCCTACGATGTCTGATTCTAGTCGTGTCTAGTACAAATGCCGTGACGGCATTTGATTGTTGTAAGGACATCATGAAACCAAGGCCCTCTTTCGAACATTCCAGAACATTGCTTCCTATTGTTCTGGGGGAGAGTTTTTTGATGCCACGTTTCTCTCAAAGTTATATAAACCACTGCGGTTCCTCTCTCGAGGAACCATCAACGAATAAAAGAGTTTAAGACAACATACGTTATAAAGAACGTAACATAAACCATCTAATACCATATTCACTATAATAGGTGAAATAATACCAATAGGTGATATACCAAGATCATAATACTTTCAATCATTTAAAATTAAATAGTTCGTTTTTATAAATTCATTAAGCATATCTTTATTTAAAGATATATTATTCTTAATTCACTTAGTATCTAAAGTATCAAATAAACCTTTAATATTAATCTTAATTACATAACGTGGTAAAATCGATTCTTTATGGTTTCTATTGAATAATAAATTTTTATAGACAGAAATTATAGCATCTTTTTCTAGCCTACCTGGTCTATTACCAAAAGAGTTTAAATCTCCTTTGACTTCTGAAACAGGAGCTAAAGCTAGAGCAAATAATTCTTGCATACATTTATCTTTTAAATTAAGTATTTTAACATAACGATTATTACCGTTAATATCTGTTATATTTAATAATTTAATGATAAATGATAAATGATAAATGATAAATGATAAATGATAAATGATAAATGATAAATGATAAATGATAAATGATAAATGATAAATGATAAATGATAAATGATAAATGATAAATGATAAATGATAAATGATAAATGATAAATGATAAATGATAAATGATAAATGATAAATGATAAATGATAAATGATAAATGATAAATGATAAATGATAAATGATAAATGATAAATGATAAATGATAAATGATAAATGATAAATGATAAATGATAAATGATAAATGATAAATGATAAATGATAAATGATAAATGATAAATGATAAATGATAAATGATAAATGATAAATGATAAATGATAAATGATAAATGATAAATGATAAATGATAAATGATAAATGATAAATGATAAATGATAAATGATAAATGATAAATGATAAATGATAAATGATAAATGATAAATGATAAATGATAAATGATAAATGATAAATGATAAATGATAAATGATAAATGATAAATGATAAATGATAAATGATAAATGATAAATGATAAATGATAAATGATAAATGATAAATGATAAATGATAAATGATAAATGATAAATGATAAATGATAAATGATAAATGATAAATGATAAATGATAAATGATAAATGATAAATGATAAATGATAAATGATAAATGATAAATGATAAATGATAAATGATAAATGATAAATGATAAATGATAAATATGGAGTATCAGTGTGTGAGTGTAGAAGGCGCGAATAGACTGAAGTGTACAGTGTATTTCAAAAGTCTTCAAACCAGCGAGACAAAAAGTTTCGAACCTAGAAGACTGAATGGTTCGAACCAGCACGGCAAGACGATTCAAACCAAGAAGACAGAATGGGTCATTCCAGCGTAGAAAAACAATTCAAACCACACTAGCAAAATTAAGCAAACCAATACACATAATCCCCCAAACAAGGTCTTCAAACCAATCATATCTTCAGATATCATTCAACCACTCTAGCGAGTTGCTTTTGTATATGTATCATGATAGTTGCTTTTGTATATGTATCATGATAGTTGCTTTTGTATATATATCATGATAGTTGCTTTTGTATATATATCATGATAGTTGCTTTTGTATGTATATATTTATATTATGATAGTATGGAAATAATGGTTTAAACATTGGTATAAATAGTGGCCTAGAGAGTGGCCTAGAGAGTGGGTTAAAAAATGGGTCTCAATGGTGGGGGGTCTCTGTTCTTATATGTTGTGGTGTGCGGATGGCTGCAAATCGGAGTGGTGGTAAATAAGGGGCTGTAAAGAGAGTGGTGGCAAATGAGGGGTTGTTGCGAACAAAAAATATAAATAGAGCGCTATCCCCCTCGAAACAATTAAAACTCGCCAATAGAAATTCATACCAGTTCATGTTCCATCCGTCTGTTTTGACCCATGATTGGACCCTGATTGGTACTGAAAGACTCCCAAATGTGGAACATATGAAACAATCCTTTAGATTTAGGAATTCAGGGTGATGAATTCTAATGAAAGTTGGTGTGAAATATTATGCCATTTTGGTTTGAAAGAGTGTGCGAAGGGGTATGAACCTTTTTTGAATCATTGGTTTGTTTAATTTTGCTAGTCTGGTTTGAAACATATTGCCGCACTGGTTTGAATAGTTTTGAACAACACTGTATAGGTATGAGTGAGAGCATAAATGTGTGAGTGAGAGCATAATGTGTGAGTGGAGCATGAATGTATGTGAGCATAAATGTATGTGAGTGAGTGAGTGAGTGAGTGAGTGAGTGAGTGAGTGAGTGAGTGAGATCTGATCATGTGCTCTTCCCCTTTAACAGTACATCTGGCGGTCCTTCCAAGAACCAAGGAGTACAGTGGCTACAAGTCTATAAATTTGGATGGTGTTATGTTCTTTTGATACATTTATGCCTAAACTTGTATTCGTTGATGGTTCCTCAAAGAGATGAATGTGAGAGGTTCCTTTAGGATTTTGAAGAGAGAAAGTGGCATCGAAAAACTCTCCACCAGAACAATAGTAAGGATTGTTGTGGTATATTCGAAAGGAGCCATCTACAAAGTGCTCTGATATGGCCAAACGCTGTATCATTACTTGAAAACTTAAGCTACGTTTCAGAGCATGGTATAGCTCTGGAAAATCAGAGACAATCAGAAACAGACAACAATGGGAGACAGATGAATTGATACATTTCGAAATAGCCATTCATTATTGACTAAGATTAAAAGTACTTGTTGGCACAGTTCTATAGCCATGCGGTACACGAGAAGAGAGTTCTTGCGTTGTTTGATAACTTGCTCTAGGCCTTGGTGATGGCTCCGTTTTTTGCGGTGTTTGAAATCGCCTTCTGGTTAGGCTATAAGTTGGCCAGATATTGTTGTTCCGCCCAAAAATCTCGAGTTTCCGATCATTGTTGTATGGCAAAATACACTGTCTGAAGAGTGTTCTCATAGAAGAAAATAACATAACAAAATGGAAGATGGAAGAGACGACAAATGAGTAATGGGGGAGATTACTGATTGCTAGGGCGATCCAATTCGACAATGCTTAAGTAGTTAATATTTAGGTAGTTGATATTTAGGTAGTCGATATTTAGGTAGTTGACATTTAGTTGATATTTGATTAAAGTTATAAGTCTCCATTAAATAATTGGGTATACTTCCTTCACCATTGTTATTAATTATATCGTTAATCAATGGCTGCGAAAACTGATTGCTGGGTTGGCTGGGCTGGCTGGTTCTGCTGGTTCTGCTGGTTCTGCTGGTTCTGATGGTTCTGCTGGTTCTGCTGGTTCTGATGGTTTTTCTTGTTCTGAGGGTGTGGTTCCTCGCAGACAATCTTCTGAATCGTTGAGTTTTCTGGTCCACTCTATTCAAGTCTTGGGTGGTGTGAATTTCTCTCTTCCCGCTTTATTCATATTTGTTCACATCCATCATTATTCTAAATTCTCAACCAGATAAGTAGCTCAACGAGTTCATCTTTTTGGAGTCGAAGGTCTGTTCATCTAGAATAGATCAATTTTTCTGTGACAAATGTCTATCCTTCTGGAATAGATGTGTTATCAGTGACCATGGTCTAGGAAGCTGCTGAAGACCATAATCTCTATATCATCATCACTCCATAAAACTGAACGGTAACAATATCGAGTTACAGATATCACAAATGGTACTCCATTCTTGCATCCTCCACATTGTTAAGAAGATCGTCTCCCCACACGTGCCGAATCACGTCCCAGAACTCCTTGGCATATACCACCTGTATATTGTATTTCTCCTTGAAGTAGTCCTCGGGAGCTGAGTTCTTGAAGTCCATTGCTGCATTGTCCTTGAGAAGCCCGTTCAATTGGCTGACGTCATTGATCTTATGCACGTACTGCTCAATCACATCCCTCCGGTTTTCCCTGGGAACCACGATCTTCTGGATCTGCCCCGTCAAATGTGCCCCGAGCATCTTCTCCTTGAGACCGCCAATTGGCAACACAAGCCCACGGAGAGTGATTTCTCCCGTCATGGCAATGTTCAGAGGCACGGGTTTCTCCAAGAGCAACGACAAAAACAGCAATGCCATGGTGATGCCTGCTGAAGGCCCGTCTTTTTGGATGGCCCCGCTGGGCACGTGCATGTGCACCTCGAGCGCATTGAACTTCTCAAGCAACTCTTCCGTGTTGCGGAAGTTGAGGAGTCCCTTGTGGAGTGTGTTCTTGATGAAGGTCATGCCAATCTTGGCACTTTCCATTAACACCTCGCCCAACCGGCCTGTCATGTTGAGAGATCCGCCTTTCTCGTTGGGGATTCCTATACTCTCGAAAATAAGTACCGATCCCGAGCCATCGGTATTGTAGGACATCCCATTGACCACACCGTATTTGCTGGACATCGCGGGGAGCTCCACAATCTCGTTGCTCAAGTTGGGGAAGGGCAACCCCAAGTACTGAGCCAAGTCGTACTCCTCCACATTCTCCGAGTAAGCTGAATCTCCCGATAAAGACTTGGAGTACTCCACGGCTTTGAACCGACAAATAGTGCCGAGTTTTCTCTCAAAATTCCTCACGCCTGCTTCACGAGTGTAGTCAAGAATTACCTTTTTCATGACACTTTCGTCCATCTTCACCAGCGCTGTCTCTGGGAACCCGTTCCGGGAGATTTGTCGAGGTAACAAGTATTTCTGGCCAATCACAAGTTTCTCGCCATAGTCATACGCACCAATCTCAATCATCTCGAGACGGTCGAGAAGAGGCCGCGACAAGTTATATGGCTCGTTTGCTGTGCAGATGAATATCACCTGCGACAAGTCGATGGGGAACCCGATGTAATGGTCCATGAACTGAGTATTTTGTTCAGGATCGAGAACCTCCAATAAGGCTGCTGCGGGATCGCCATTGATCTTGGTGGTGTTGTTCTGTCCACCCACGATCTTGTCGATCTCATCCAATAGAATCACGGGGTTCATCGACCGGGCCTTCCGGAGCGCCTGTACAATCGTACCGGCCATGGCCCCCACGTAAGTCCTGCGATGGCCTCTGATTTCAGATTCATCCTTGACTCCTCCCAACGAGACTCGCTGGAAGTTTCTTCCTAACGTCGTGGCAATCGATTTGGCTAGCGATGTTTTGCCCACACCGGGAGGTCCTGCCAACATGATGATGGGAGACTTGTTCTTCTTCGAAGCAAGAAGGGCTTTTTGATAGGAACTATTATCTTCGGCCTTCTCTTCCTTCTCCTTCTCCGTCTCCTCTTCCTTCTCCCTTTCCTCCTCATCAGGAATGATGATCGACTCGCCATTCGCAGACTCCCTCTTGAACTTCCTGTTCTCCAATTCGATCTTGCGCTTTTTGGCCTGTTCGGCTCGGATCTTGGCAAACTCTTGTTCTGCATTTGCACCCAAAAGCTTTAACACAACAAGATACTGAAGTAACCGCTCCTTGACGTTCTCCAATCCATGGTGGTCCTCGTCAAGCTGCCGACGTGCCTCTTCCAAATTAATATCTTTATTGGACTCAAACTTGGATACATGCTGGTCCCACGGCAAGTCGGCCACGATTTCCAAATAGTTGCGGATGACATAGAAATCAGCGTTTCCTGGAGGTGAATTCTTGATCCGCTTAAAGTCCTTGACAATCAACCGCTTGCTATCGTCGGAAATCGACGAGATTTCTGGAAGTTTGTTCTTGACAAAGTCTGTGATTACACGAAGATCGTCGTCGTCATCATCGTCATCTTGAGCTTTTGGATCTGGCCGGTCTTGTGGCTTAAGGTCTGGTCTATCGGGTTGACTCTTAGACCGGACCAACCGCTTCTGCTTCAGGTCTGGTTTTCCCTGGGCAAGCCCCTCGAGCACCAACCGAATAGACTTCAATTGGTTGGCCACGAGCGTGGCCTTTTGAAGGTTGGACGCTTCATTGTGAAACCAGTTGTTGGCCATATCGTTATTTTCCTTCAAAGTCTCAAACACAGTATTTAACTTGTTGATGGCAGCAACCACGGTCTTGGCCCGTTCGTCTAATTGGAAACACAGAAGAATCCGCAACTTTTCATGGCTTGGGAAGGGAATAATCGCTGTACTCAAGTCTAGCACCCGGGAAAGGTTTTTGGAAGACCCGTTGAGTGATCCCCGGAGGAGTTTCTGCAATGTCGAATATGCCCTTTCGAAATCCTTGGACCCAGCAAGTTGGAGAAAAAGTGCATTTGCCAATGGGTTCAAAGCCCCGAGATCAGAATCTTTCTTGTTGACGTTCGATGCAATTGCCTGCCGGTACTGCACCACGAACTTGTTCATTGTTGCGAAAAGCACGTCTGCTGCCCCTTGAAGTTCCTGAATCTTGGTACCACTATCGTCCAATTTCTCTACCCAGTCAATCGAAACCACTGTTTCAGGACCGTCTTGTCCTTGCCGTGGTTTGGAGCCCCGCACGATCGCCTGCAACGTGAACCGGATGTTATTGGATTGCTCTGAGAGCCCCACAATCTTGCACACGGTCATTGCACTGAGCTTGGGGTTGGATTCACCAGAAGTATCAATCTTGGCCAAATTTGGGTTCACCGCCAACACTAACCAGCTGAGGTCCGAAGTATCTTCGCTTGTTTCAGACCCAGATCTTGCATTTGTCTTCATTTGCTTCTCCACACGGTTAAATTGGATGATTCCGTTGAGCGCATCATGAGAAAGCTCAAATTTGGCCTCACTTTCAGAACCTGGCTTGTATTCCGCCAATAATTCCTTCACCACTGGAATTTGTGCCGCTTTCGAGCTGTAACGAGCAAGCAATGCCGCTGCTTTTGCTCTCAGAAGCGTCACGTTGTACACTATCCCTGGCATGAGCACCAACGGTGTGTCAAATGTGTACTGGGGTAGCAAGAGCTGCTGGAAAACGCCACCATCTTTGCGGGAAGTTGTATTCTTATGGCCCATGATAAGAAGATAGTGCCTGAGGATCGCTTAAAGTGGTTGTTGTCAAGACGGAACGAAAAAGGGATGAGACTCCGGATCCTTCAAAATGATTCTGAATTCAATGATTTTATGTGTGGCAAAGTCTAGATTTTGGATGGATTGCCTTCGGAGAGAATAGTGGTGTGGTGGTTTCTCCACAAGTCATAGATCCGCGGCCCCATGTGAGAGGGCCGCTCACGTGACTCCACGCACGTCATGTGAAATATCCAATTTTCCAGAACACTGGAACATATGCCAATTTCGTTAATGAATCAGTTCCAATATATCATATGCCGAACTCAAGATTTGACTTGAATCATTCGTCTTGTTAGAACTCGTTCATGTAGCACTAATCCGGAAAGTTGATGCGAGCCGTCACTGCATATGCGCATGGGCAGGTTCTTATCAGTAGAAATCATAACCACACCAAGTTCATTTAAACCAAAACGTCAAGAAGCTTATAAAAAGATCAGGAGCTTGATGGGAAAATGGAGTGCCTCTTGGATCTATTTTGTAAATAGACCCTCTTCATTTCCCAAATTAGAGCACGTCTTTGAGAGAAACCTGGCCTGTGCCTCTCTGCAATGGTTGCGGCTGAGTGTCTGACTTTTTCCAGCCAATCATGAAGATCACGTTGAAAGTGGCTGGAATAGTGACACCATTAGGACCCTTTTCTCCGTGCAAACTTTTGCATATTTCGTTTGCTGCCAAAAGAACGTCTCTAGGAAGTGTCTGTGCACGGGTTAAAAGACTATTCTGTTCACCCATATGTTGAAGCTCTCTTGCCATGGCCACCAAATCAGGAAATCCGCCCACCACAATGTCCTCCGTATCGATGGTAAGCATACTGAAACCAGCACGGTTCAAGAGACTGCCGATATCTTGCAATTTGACGAGGGGAGACACGCGAGGAGACATTCCTCCAAGACGTTCTAACTCTGCAAGTTGGAGGGAGGTACGGAGCTCATAAAGCGTATCACCGCCGAAGATGGTTCCCATGAAGAGCCCGTCTGGTTTAAGCACACGATGTACATTGGCTAATGCTGCAGGTAAGTCGTTTATCCAATGCATCAGGAGGTTAGAGACAACAGCATCAAATTGCTCGGATGCCTGTAATTCTGGGTGGTTGAACGCCTCTTCATCGGTCACCACACGGGTCACTTGACCAGGGAACAGCACGTCGGTGGCCAATCCATCATCACGATGAAGTAATGCCTCGGCCAGTTCCACCATCACTAGCTCATGGATCTTATCCCGCACGGTCTTCTTGTCGGCATTGAGCTGGGCAATGATCTTTTTCTCCTCTTCCAGGGCATTTTCCGCCGTGCTGGTTGTACATAACGACTTGAGGAAGTTTCCCAGATGAGCACCCAAGTCTAGCGTCCGATTGAAGTCACGTGTGATGAATGCCAACCGTTCAATGGTGCGGAGAGCCACTTCGTCACGAAGATAATCTGCTTTTCTAGAGACTTCGGGCTGAAGTGCTGGGGTACGGGCTTTCTGTATAGTTTTGGCTGCGCGGTCAAAAACCTGGAATGGTTTGCTCAGTGTGGCGAGTCTTCTTAAATTCATCATTTCGATCAAACAAAGAAGGGTGATGGTAACTAGTAAGTACTGGATCAAGTAAAAGAGTTGGAGATGGAGATGGAGATTGACTGATGTGTTTTCTGCAGTACCGCGGCATCACAATTAGAGTAAGTATGTAAAGAATCAAACAAAAGGGACACTGGAACCTTACCATAGATATTATCACCTAAGTATAAAAGATGTAATTCCAAATGCATCTTCACTTTATTAAATTTAGACTTTATTTGATAGTTAAAATTCTCGGTGCTTAACTTGCTTGTTTGATCTTTTTACAGGCTGTAAAAATGCCGGGGGATATAGGCCTATTTATATGTTTTCTAAGGAGTTCGTGCATCATGCGCCCCCTAATGCAATGCAAAACATGAAACAAGGGATGTGATCTGCACCTCTCTGTGCATCATGTATGTTTGTATGGTACTAACGCATATAGTTTTGCAACCAGATGCGTGCCCAGTGTTTCAACCCTCTGCAGGCGCGCAGGAGCGCACCAGAATATTGTAGTATATAAGTAGCGGCCTTCCCACGTCTAACCCCAGGAATTTGCTACAGAGCTTCATGTGGCTTTGCCTACACTACCAATCATACAATATATCAAAATAGATACAGGAGGTATTAAAAAGGAAAACAAATATTATTTAAGTGATGCTTCGTCTGAAACAGGTAGTGGATCGGCTTCGTCTGGCTCGGGACAGTCACTCATCCCTAGCTCATCTTTACTGGCAACTCTCCAAATCTGAGCGTCTGCAGTGCCAAGTGTTTTGTGATGAAATCAATTATCAGTGGCACAAATCCTCTTGTCAACCAGCTTATACTTCGGAACAAGCCCTTTTCATGAATCTTTGTGCTGAAAACCACTCCATGATCTGGAACATTGCAAGCAAAGTCAAAGAAGAAAGACGAAAACCGGCCAGTGCTGATCTACCACATAGTATTACTGGTGGACCAATTGACTTTGGAAATTTTTTAGCTGCAGCAATTCCAGATCGAGAGGTTATCACTCCCAATATTTATCTCCTACTAATGCTGCTGATAGTTAAGGCACGCTCAAAGACGCAGGTGCCTCTAGCAATACAATTATTTCGAGAATTGATTACTCTTCTGCCTCTGGCGGCAGATCTTCAGCTTGCATGCAAACTTTTGTTTTCAACAGCAGAGTTTTGTCATGACTTTCCTCTTCTTTTGGACTTTCGGCTTATGTTTGAGAAATACATGCTTCAAAACGGATCAGAGATGGTTGGAATACAGTATTCAGCAGCAGTCCTTCATATTCTTCTCAACACAGGACAATATTCGCTGGCAGTCAGGTATTTGGAGGAGACGCTCCTGCTGGTGCAGGCTGAATCTGTAGGGAAGGTGTATTCTGCTCTTCCTATGGGCAAATTCTGGGCTCGAGCGTGCCACGCCCGTGACTGTAAGGTGCTTTCAGATCTGTTAGAAGCATACCTCATGTGTCCAGATGTGCCGGCCATAAAAGGCCTGGATTGGATGCAGTACTTGGGCCTTGGTTTGGCTCACAATGACCACAAATTGGTTCGCTTGGTTTATGAAGCTCTACTGCAGAGAGATGTTGCTCTCTCTCTGTCTTCATTGGCCCAGATTGTACATCTCTTTTCTACCCAAGGTGATGTGGAGCAGTGCACCAAGGTCATAGAGAAGCATTACCTCTACCTTAAAGGCGAGAAAGCATTGACGAAGGAATTGAGTCTATCAATAATCCTGGCATACTGTCACCATCTAACGGAAGTGGCTGGTGCAGAGGACTTGTCGTGGTACTCTATATTGGAAGTGATTGGCTCGTTCTCGGGAAGATTACACTTTTCTTACCATGAAATTGCGGATGCGGTTCTGTTCAAACTCAACCACTTGGCTATTGAAGATGATAAAGTTCAATGGGCCAAGAGAAAGGAGGCGTTTCGGGTGGACAAACAACTTGAAGCACGAGAGGCTGAGAGAGAGATTCGTGATGTGGATGAAGCCCCAGTTCCTGAAGCTGATTCTTTGCTGCTTCCCAAAAAATCCACCAATCCAAATGTTCGGTCAAATGAGCAAGGGAATGCTTTGCGGAACATGAATCTGCTTCTGGCCTTCACAACTTCCACAATGGAGTATATGAAGCAACAGGGCTTTAGTTTGCACGCCAAGCAGCTTATTGTGAACTGCTTGTTGAGCCACATCAACGTTTACCAGAACTTTTCTGCTGTGGCACATTTTCTCGGGGTGCTTCAGAAAGTCGATCCTACACAGGCGAGATCTTATCTAAATGAAGACCTGTATGAAATTATATTTGAGAGTGTGTCAAAGTCACCAGCATCAGTGACTTGTGGGTTTTTCTTGTTTAAGACTCTAAACGAGAAACAACAGCTGCTTTCCCAACACCAAATGGAGTGTCTTGTGATATCGAGTCTCCGCCATCTGCAATACAACCAGCTTCTTGAATTCTATTGCTATGAGCTTGTTTGCCGAGGATTTACCCCATCTGAGTACTTGATACAGCGTATTTTACGGCATAAACAAGTCAATGATGATGCCAAAAAGCTTGTGTCAGTTCTTCAAGATTGTGTACCAGACAAGGCGAGTATCATTCAAAAGTGGGATGAGAACAATTTCCAACGCACCATAGAAGGATTGAAATTGACCGAGCTTCAAGTACCTTACTCTGATTTTGATGCACGTGATTGCAAACTTTTAAAGAGTATACTAAACAATGAAAGGACTGGGAAAGAGAAACAAGAGGACACTATTAAAACAAATGGGAACGAAAAAGTGGGAACCACTTGAAAAGAATAAGAGCGAGTCAAAAAAAAAAGAAGAAAAAATAGACTTATATGTGAAGGAAAAATGCATATACTAACTAAAGTCTGAAGGGATCGTTAACGGCGCTTTCCAAATCAGCAGCGCTGATTTCAACAATGGCCCGTTCGTTGAATCCGGGGAAACGCCTACTCTTTTCAAGGTGTGTTTCATCCACCAAGTTCGAAAAGTTCGACAGGAAACTGTGGGCCATCGTGGAGTCCATGGCCATGCGCATGATATTGTCAGCATGACACGCCAATGGGTCAAGCGAAGAATCCTCTGAAAAGCTCAACTTCTGGGAGAATTCTTTCTGCACGGGAGTTTTTGGGTTGGAATCATTGCGCACTGGAGTCAGCTGGATGCTATGTTCTTTATACTCGGAGTCATTATGGATTTGAAAGGGGGTTTTGGTATCACGAAGCGAACTCTCCAACGGGTTGCTTTTTGCATTGGCTTTCAATGTGCTTTCTTGCAATGAGCCTTCCTTTCCAGGCAATTGAATCTTGTACAGAGATATCTGGCGGCGGCTTTCCTGAAAAATGTCTTCGATGGGATCGTCAATGGACAGGATTATAAGGGATTCAGGGGTGTTGGGATTACTGCACGAGAAGCTCTTGACATATGGCTCCCTGGAGATGTGATTTGCAAGTGATCCCAGGGTACTCTGGAACTCCAAGTTCTTGTTAATCTGCACTTCTCTGGACATTTCGGGCAGTCTGGGCTTCATTGCTTCAGGGCGAGGAAAAGTGTAATGTAGCGACATGCTCGGATGTACAGGAAAAGAGATTTGGGCGGGAGGAGCGCAAAAATTTGGTTACACGAGAAAGAGAGAGTGGCCGAGTAAGCTAGTGCAAGCGGGGGACGACTGAAACAAAGGGAGAAACAATCGGCAGAAAAGGCTGAAACAATCGGAAGGATCTGAAATCGGACATCACTTATCGGTGCGATGTTTACGATTTGGCCGGATCAGGTGCGTCACGTGACACTCCACAATAATAGATTACAGACAGTCTATTCCAGCCCATTTCAGCCCCTCATTATTGCAGTCTTGATTGAATCCAATAGATGGTCAATCCTATTCATTGCAGTCCATTTCAATTTACTATTGAAGTCCTGTCTATGAAGATCTACTATTGCAATCACATCTTGATCATGTTGAACCGACCTACTGAAAATTGATGATGATGAAAATGAAGAGAAGAAGAGGATAATACTGTGATATCGATGATTGATGATGATGATGATGATGATGATGATGATGATTGATGATGATGATGATTGATGATGATGATTGATGGGGATATGTACGGGTTGTATATGCTGGGTTTGGTGATGAAGATTTATGAGTGGTGACAGACTATTAGATCCATGTGCAGTACCTAGTCAATAGTCTAGTCAATGAGTCAAATCATGAACTGTATAATGATACAGAAAAATCAGGATATCCTGTGACACCCGTTCAGAATGGTATACCATTGGCCGAACATGCATTCAGCTGCAAAAGCCAATGATTGTGGTGGGTACTTCCCTGGCACTATCTGCAGGACAACCATAAAATTCTGAGAGATTTCTTGCCATACAAATTTCCAGAAACATTCTGAATGAGATTGCTTGGACTGGAAAATTTCCGGTTCTTTCCTAGGTGTGTTTAATGACTTGAGGCTTAGCCTTGGGGAATATCATTCCAAGAGTTGGGGTTGCCTGGTTATACACAGGTTCCAGAATGATCCCGATGATAAGGAGTGTTTGAAATCCTGGCGTTTCTAGCACAAAAAAGAAGAAAAAAAGGAATCTTGGAGTTTTTTGGTGGATCTATGCTTGATGAGGACTATGACGAGCCCTTCTCGTACTTTCTCTTGAGACGTTCATCCACAACGGCATCGTTTCCATGGACCGAATCGACCGGGCATGGGAGCACGGAGTTGGCGCCCACCAATAGAAAGCAAATGGCAAATGTGGACGTGAAGATGGACGAGGTCACTCTATTCCTCAGGGTGGCTCTAAGCATTGTGATTGGAGGAAATGGGGTGGAGATGGAAGGGGACACAAGGGGAATAAAAAAAGGGCAAAAATATGGGGAAAAAAAGAATAACGGGGAAAAGGACCGCTATATCACGTGGAGAAGAACACGTGGAAACGATTTGTTCGTTGAATGCACTAAAAGAAAAAGTGTAACAATCAAGGGATTGGTGCAACAGTTTATTGATGGAAAGAGGTTGTGAATGAAAAACTGAGAGGGTGCGATTGGGGCAATTGGGTGCAGGACCAAAGAAAAGCGCGAAGAGGATATTTGCGCATTATGATTGGCTCTGGTGCACGGGTCTCGCTGATATCGGCCAACACCTATTGACTAATTCCCCAGAGGGGGTTTCAGTTTGGGCTGCATTTATGGCTGCACTTATGGCTGGATGCAGGAGTTCAGATTGGGCATTCATCTTCTCTTTGGTCACACTAAGATATTGAGATGTGGTCTAGATTTCAAGATTTCTCCTGATTCTGATTTCAAAGGTCTTAAGAACGTCTATTTCAGAGAGTCAGTTTTTGACTAATTGTCCATCTGTCTGTGTCCATCTGTCTGTGTCCATCTGTTCGTCTGTCTAACTGGGTACCTCTAATGAACTCAATGCAGTCCAAATTTAGAGATTCATGAAAAAAACAAAGATGTTTTACACATCCACGGTTTTGGTCAAAAAAAAAAAAAAAAAAAAAAAAAAAAAAAAAACAAAGAAATGACCATATAAACCTTTTTCTTTTCTTTTTTTTGGTGGTGAATAACTCGGGTGCTGAAGATTTGAGAATACATGTATGTGGATTTCGCACCCAAGCAGAATGAGCATGGAGCATAGTGAGCATCCGAATGAGCATGGAGAATGAGCATGGGGAATGAGCATGGAGAATGAGCATGGGGAATGAGCATGGAGAATGAGCATAGAGCAGAGTGAGCATACATTACACATTGCAGCCGTGCGAAAGTCACCAGTCTATTACCAAGGTTCAATTTCCAAGGTCCACTGATTTGGATGTTATACCAAGGTTCAGAGTTAAGATGAAACCTAGTCTTCTTGAATACTATTCAAACCAGACTAGCAAAATTAAGCAGACCAATAATTAAAAGAGTTTCGTCCTTACGACTTAAAAATTGTTAAGGATCAAGGATTTTGATCAAGGATTTGGATCAAGGATTTGAAATAAACCGTTTATGTGAAATCTTTATTGAGTATTAAAAACAGTCATTTTTTGAACTATTGTGTGTTTAATTTTGCTAGTGTGGTTTGAACATTCTGCCACCCTGATTTGAATAGTTTTGAAAAACACTGTATCAAGATTAAATCACTGTGAATTGATTACTGTGAATTGATTACTGTGAATTGATTACTGTGAATTGATTACTGTGAATTGATTACGGTGAATTGATTACTGTGAATTGATTACTGTGAATTCTGTGGATTACTGTGAATACTCTGAATTACTGTGAATACTGTGAATTACTACACATTACTATACTGTGTTACTCTTAAAGCACTCTTAAACTCTATTTTCAGTATTAACACTTGTATACAGTACATTACATAACTGTTAGATTCTTGTGTTGTGTCTTATCTACATAGGTTGTTCATACTCCGAATATTTCGGAGGAGATCAAGCTCTATTCAAGTAATTCTAACGGTAAACCACAATGAATCTCCTGGCATATATATCTACACCTAAAACATTTCATAACCTGATCCGAGCTGATACAGTGCTTTTGAAAACTATTCAAACCAATAAACCAAAATGTTTCGTACCCCATGGCACAACCTTTCAACCAAAATGGCTTTATGTTTCACAGATATTTTCAGTAGAATTCAATATTCTGAACTCTTAATTCTGGAAGATTGCCGTTTAAACTCTTGGAAATATTGGTTTGTTTAATTTGTTAGTGTGGTTTGAATACTTTTGAAAAACACTGTATATTTCTGTTGTATTCAAAATGAAGTGAGCTAGTATGAATACTGTGGATTACTGTGGATTACTGTGGATTAATGTGGATCCATTATAGGCAGTGCTCTACCTATTACCGTATAAAGCCACGTATAAAGCTAAACCCTATAAACCTAACAATGTCCATTGCAAATGTTGTGTCAGGACCTTTGTTGTACGAAAAAGTAGTACTATGATGACCTTTTACGGATATTCTAAAGCATCATCATAGTTTTCCAGGTGGGGAGTTTTTGATCCCAGGGTTCTGTTAAAGTTATATAAGCCGCTCTGGTTCCTCTCCTAAGAACCATCAACAAAAACAAGTTTAAGAAGTTTAAGTCACCCACGTGCCCAAAAGAACATACCAGTCTCAGTCTCAGTCTCAGTATCAGTATCAGTCTCAGTCTCAGTATCAGTATCAGTATCAGTATCAGTATCAGTATCAGTATCAGTATCAGTATCAGTATCAGTATCAGTATCAGTATCAGTAGTAGTAGTAATAGTAGTAGTAGTAGTAAATGTTTGGAGCCACACTAGCAAAATTAAATAAACCAATCATTCAAGACAGTTTAGTACCCCTTCGCATAGTCTCTCAAACCAAATGGCAAATGTCGTAATGTTTCAAACACCAACTTTCATTAGAATTTAATATCTTGAAATCCCAAACCTCATAGGTACTAAATTTGATTTGGGAGTCTCGAAGTACCAATCCAATCGAAGGGGTTAAAACGGAAAGGAACATGAACTAGTTTTCCTAGTTATCCTGTATACAATAACTTGTTCCTGGGGTACGAAACTTTATTAATTATTGGTTTGAATCATGCTGTCTTCTTGGCTCGAACCATTTTGTAGCCCTGGTTTGAATGGTTTCGAAAAATCACTGTAGTAGTTGTAAGTAGTAGTAGTAGTAGTATATAGTAGTAGTAGTATATAGTAGTAGTAGTATATAGTAGTAGTAGTAAGTAGTAGTAGTAGTAGTAGTATATAGTAGTAGTAGTAGTAGTAGTAGTAGTAGTAGTAGTAGTAGTATATAGTAGTAGTAGTAAGTAGTAGTAGTAGTAGTAGTAGTAGTAGTATATAGTAGTAGTAGTAAGTAGTAGTAGTAGTAGTAGTAGTAGTAGTAGTATATAGTAGTAGTAGTAGTAGTAGTAGTAGTAGTAGTATATAGTAGTAGTAGTATATAGTAGTAGTAGTATATAGTAGTAGTAGTATATAGTAGTAGTAGTATATAGTAGTAGTAGTATATATGTTATGTTCTTTAATACATTTATGCCTAAACTTGTATTCGTTGATGGTTCCTCAAAGAGAGGAACCGGGGTGGCTTATATACCTTTGAGAGAAACGTGTGACCGAAAAACTCTCCACCAGAACAATGGTAAGGATTGTTCTGGAATATTCGAAAGAGGTCATCTATGCACGAAGTGCTCTGATGGCCAAACGCCATATCACCACTGTACCAATCGGACTGAGAGGCTTCATAATACTCCAGGTTGAAAAAGATCATTCTACTTTGTACGAACCCAGGTCAAGGCATTAATAAAGAGGTGTTATACATACATCAGACCATACTACCAGGTCTACGTTGGACTAATATAGAGCTTGATCTTTTTAGATCCACCATCCATGGAATATCACAAGAAGGCTCCACTCCTGCAGAAATGTAGCTTCTTTCTCAAGGAGGTATCAGAACATACCTTCATAGGCAGGGTCCTGCCTATGGTGGATCTAACACTAGTAGTATAGTTGTAGTAGTAGTAGTGAGGAAGATATACCTACATGCCTCCGTAATCCAGACCCACCAAAAACTCCTCGTACCGATAATGAGGTTCAGGCTCATTCTTAAGTAAATACTCCACACTAAAGTTTTTACTTATATTGATGAAACATTGAGGTCCATACTGTTAGATCCACTATATGTATGACACTGCATATAGAGCTAGCCTTTTGAAGCGTATGACGTCCGATCCCAAAAATGGCCACGCCACTATAGTACTACCTACAATAATGGATGTAATGAAGCGATTAATATTCTAGAAAAAATCTTTACCCATGTTCTGGTGGAGAGTTTTTCCATGCTACGGTTTTATCCTTAAGGTCATATAAGTCGGCTTCGGTTCTTCTCTTCGAGGATCCATCAACGAATACAAATTTAGGTCAATGTACGTTTTTGAAGATCGTATAGTAAGAGAGGACCTCTGGACCTTGAACCATGGTTAGTTTATTCCTCATAATTTCTAGTTGACCTGGAATTCTCAGAATTCTACAGGTTATGAGCCCGTGGTAGTAGTAAGTAGTAAGTAGTAAGTAGTAAGTAGTAAGTAGTAAGTAGTAAGTAGTAAGTAGTAAGTAGTAAGTAGTAAGTAGTAAGTAGGAAGCAACGAGTAGGAAGCAGCGAGTAGTAGTAGTAGTAAGTAGTAAGTAGTAAGTAGTCAGTAGTAGGAGTAATACTCTGCTGGACACAGTGAGTAGTACTGTCCTTTACAAGCAAACTAGTAAAGAGATACTTGCCGAGAGGTTTCGTAATAATGTCTGCAACGCTGTAGGTTGTGTTCACATAATCCAATGTCACATTGCTGTTTGTGATTACATCCCTCATATGAGACACGTTTACCATGATATGGTTCGATCCTTCATATTTCTTGAAACCTTTCAGTGTCTTGACCCAAATTGCTTCAATGATAGTAGTATTTAGCGCAAATATTTTCTGCAGTGAGGGTTGAAACAGTGATCGCTTTCTGTAACTTGGATTCCCACAGTACCGGGGATTGACCGGGGAGTGGCCGGGGATTGACCGGGGATTGGCAGGGGATTGGCAGGGGATTGACCGGGGATTGACCGGGGAGTGGCCGGGGATTGGCAGGGGATTGACCGGGGATTGACGGGGATTGGCAGGGGAGTGGCCGGGCATTGGCCGTACATTATCATATAAGCTGTGACTGAGCGATTTGCTTGATCAGGTTCAGAGGCAAAACTTGCATCTGAGAGTATGCCCCAATATTGCGTTCGGACATGGACTTATAAACTAGTCCAAGTGTTATTGTACCCCTAATATAACGTAGTACTTTCTTAGCAGCTGCCAAGTCAAGTGTTTATTCTTAGGAGCATTAAGATATCTCGAGGGTTTCAGAACAACGAAATTGATATCGAAACCGATGGTATTCGCTGCAAAGAAAGAAATTTACCAATTAGTGATTGGTATTCCGTTCCATTGCACAATTCATTATCTCTTTCATTTGTGTTCTTCTCGAATCCACCTTTTCACCTGGTACAACTTTTGATGCACACTTGTCAAGAGCATAGCTCACCAAAAGAGCCTCAATATAATCACTAAGTGTAACTTAGTGTAACTTAGTGTAACTTAGTGTAACTTAGTGTAACTTAGTGTAACTTAGTGTAATCTAGTAAGTATTGAGTAGTAAGTATTGAGTAGTATGTATTGAGTAGCAGTAAGAAGTAAGTGGTCAGTAGTCAGTAGTGGTCTATAGGAATGACTAGATAGGAAATACATATATAGATATATAGTGGTGGGAATGGGAATAGGAGGGGAATGGGAATAGGCGCAGCTTGGCAGTGGAAGATTACGGGAAATCAGCATCACCAACGAAATCATACTCTAACAGAAAGGTAATTACTATCAGAGCAGCTAAAATATGAATCAGTCTATGGTTGTAGAAGTCACTAGTCAGTAGTCACTAGTCTATAATAGTAATAGTAATAGTAATAGTAATAGTAATAGTAATAGTAATAGTAATAGTAATAGTAATAGTAATAGTAATAGTAATAGTAGTAATAGTACACGTGGGTCAGTCGTGTAGTTGTTCAGAAGAATATGGTAGTAGTGTAGTAGAGTGAAGTAGTCGTAAAGTAGTACTGGTACTGGGACGGACTCATAATTCCATTTCTAGGATTAGACACCTTAGGCTGAAGTACCTAAATGAAGAGAGCACTATGTATGGTGGAACCGGCATTAGTAGTTCAATCGTCGTTGTGATGAACTACTCTATCAGTGTAGTGTAGTAGTCAGTACCAGTAGTCAGTACCAGTAGTGGTATATAGTAGTAGTGGTATATAGTAGTAGTGCTACATAGTAGTAGTGGTATATAGTAGTGGTATATAGTAGTAGTGGTATGAGAATAAACAGTAGTACTAGTAAGTAGCCAAAGATATAAGTAGACGTGGAAAGGTACTTGAGTAGTATCACTAGTAAGTAGTAGTACAGTAGTAATGAGTGATAATGAGTAGTATGAAAGTAGTATAGTAGTAGTGGTATACACCATAGGAGTACCAATGGTAATTGGATTTGTAATGGTAGTAGTAGTAGTCTTAAAGTAGTTCAGTACAGTACAGTTTAGTAGATTATGATACTTTGTATGTGTCTACATCACCAGTCGTAAATTAATATGATTAATGGGCATTCCACCCTCTATATACAGTCAACAAGCCATCCCCATAGTCCATCCCCATGGTCCATCCCCATGGTCAATAGTCCATAGTCCATCCCTATAGTCACACCATTTCCATATGACACACGGTATAAACTATGAGCCATACAGTATACACCATATAACATATAGCATATAGCCACTATAACGATATATAGCATATAGCCACTATAACGATATATAGCATATAGCATACACTAGTCACATAACATATAGCTATGCACCATACACCATACAGTGTATAGCATACAGTCGTATAGTCATATGAAATAGACCATAGATCATAGATCATAGACTATAGACCATAGACGATAGACCATATAGTACACCATACACCATAGATCATATATCATAGATCACAGATCATAGACCATAAACCATAGACCATATAGTACACCATACACCATAGTATATAGTCATGTACCATATAGTACACCATACACATACACCATAAAGCATAATGGTATAGTCATATAGTCATGTAGTCACATAGTCATATAATCACATATTATATAGCCATACAGCCATATAGTCTTTAGTCATATAATCATATAGACATATAGTATAGGCATATAGTCTTTAGTCATATAGACATATAGTCACATAGCCGTATAGTTTAGCCATATAGCCATATCACACAGTATACACCATATAGTACACACCATACAGTGTATAGAATTCACCATGCACAGTATAAGCTATGTATCATAACTTGAAGATTTGAAGATGAGAAGATTTGGAGATCTGGAATGTGGAGATCTGGAATGTGGAGATATGGAATGTGGAGATATGGAATGTGGAGATATGGAACCTGAAAAATGAGTCCTGGAAATGAGTCCTGGAAATAAGTCCTTGGAAATGAGTCCTGGAAACTAAGACATGAATCAAGGAAATGGACACTCCGAATTTATAACAGACCGACTTTCTTAAAACCCAGAGGAAACGTTTGCTTGTCGGAGAGTTTCAGCTGCAGAATCATGGATTGAGGTAATAAGTCGATGGAGACCAATTCCTTGACGAGCCTGAGCTTGTGGGCGGTAGCGGGGGAGACTTTTTGGTAGACCACATGGTTACGTTTTTTCAAGCCCAACGCTTGGATATTTTTGCGCACCGAAGGCGGTAAACCGATCGTGGACCTGAGTTGCTTCACCCGGTAAAACATGCTGTGATGAAAATTTGTGTGCGCTATGGGAAATATTAGTAGTAGTTGTAGTGAGTCGCGTGGTGTACGGATCTAGTAGGGGTTGGTGTACGGATTTATAGAGGTGGTGTACGGATTTACACCTTTGGATGTACGGATTTCCAATTGGTCCAAACAAGTCTTACGTTTGAGAGCTACAAATCATGGCCACGTCTTCATTTGTGGCTTCTTTAAACCAGATTCATGACCTGTTGATCTATTTACACACTCAGATTGATTCCGGAAGTATATTTCCGGCATGTACAACGTTACACAAATTAATTCCAATTGTTGAATCATTCGAAACTAATCCTAGTGAACTTGATGTGGAATTAGGATTCATTATACGCCAATTGTCGGAGATATACCTCCGGGCCAAGAAGTCCCATCCCCTATTTCCTATTTTGGAACCCCTTTCCAACCTAGTCTATGTCTTGGCCAAGGTTAGAGGTTATAAGGTCGTGTGTAACCATTTCTCCAGTGAGGTATATGTTCTTCCCCAAATCACGGGGTTCTTACACCATAAAATCCCGGATCACGAGACGTATTTTTTGATGCTCTGGTTAAGTCGACTTGTTCTTCTGCCATTCCCACTTAATACGATTTCCAAAACGTTTTCAATGGAATTATATGAGACTGGGGAAACGGTGTTATATGCAGGGGCCCCGGATAGTCTGACGCAACATATTTCACTGGTTTTCCTTAGCAAATTACTTTTAAGGGCTGATTGTGGTGATTTAAAAGCTGCTTATTTACAAAAAGTGTTTGATAATTGGATGGATGAAGTGGAGGCGTATAAACTCAGTAACTTGATGGTGATCAATCAACTCCTTAAGAAAAGCCACGGTATCAATACCACCAAAGAATTTTCAGAGCTTTCGGAACTCATATTTGCTGAAACAACCAAGATCCACTTTGATCCATGCTATCAACTCAATTCCACCACTCTTGTGTACCTTGTTAAGGTTATAGCTAAGAGCACCCAGAGGAAGGCTGCTTGTGTGCAGTACGCCGAGGTGGCCCATTTCATAAACCTTCTTCTTCGTTTCCTAGACTTAGATATGAGTACTTATCTAAGGGAATGTATAGCCAAGAGTTTGGCCAAGGTCACAGAAGCTCTTTTTGAAAACGCCCACAATTATGCTCATCAATTGGTGGAGTACATCTTGTCTCAGCTCCATCCAAACAATTCATCCAAGGACTCCAATAAAGAATTGATACACCAATCCAAAAATTCAAAGAAAAGAGTCATCGATCAGCCTGATGGAATTCTGGAGACTTTTGGAATTGATGAAGCTTTTTGGGTTGATATGACTTTTTGGGTGGGTCAAAGGACAAGTGGAGACCTCGTCTCTGGGTTTTCTATGCCTCGGTACCATACTGTTCTCCTTTATTTGGGCTTTCTTTCACTTTCTAGAAACTTACCGTCTTCATTTATCCCCGAACTTCTTCTGGTTCTCTCAAAAACCCTCTATTTTTCTCGTCAGAGGTATGCATTTGTTCCCACCAATCAGATCCGAGACTCATCATGTTTCTGTGCATGGGCCATGTTCAGACAATTCCAGACCCCCGACCTTTTGGAACATCCAACTTTATTGGCCCGTCTTTTTTTTGTTTTGGTGGACGTGGCCATTTTCGACGATGACTTTATGATCCGGAGATGTGCAGTTTCATGTCTTCAGGAATTCATTGGACGTCATGGCTCCAACTTCTTCACCCAACTCAGAAAGATGACGAATGAGAACGAAAGAAGTTCTAGTGATTTTGATTTCGTGTCCAATTCCAATTCCAACTCAAATTCCAACTCCAACTTCAACTCCAACTCCAATTCCAATTCCAACTCCAACTCCAATTCCAATTCCAATTCCAATTTGAAGTCCAACTCCAATTCCAATTCCAATTTGAAGTCCAACTCAAATTCCAACTCCAACTTCAACTCCAATTCCAATTCCAATTTGAAATCCAACACCAAAGCATTTATTGGCTCGGAAGTCACGATTAAACTTGTGGAACTCTTTAGCTTTTCAGGTGTTTCTAACTTGGGAAACCTGCACATGCTCCTCCGTCCATTTGTAGCCTTGGGGTTTCCCAAAGAAATCTTTTTCGGCCTGCTTTTGGATGAGATTCTCATCGATACACCTTTTGAGACTAAGAAACTCGCTGCAGTCCATTTAAAATTGCTTTTTCTGGATTCTTCTGCTTCTCCATTCTTTCCTTGTGCTTCGTTTCTGTCACTGGCTTCATATTTGTCACCTGCATATACCGCTTATACCTCTTCAATCATCACTCGTCTCCTTGATTCAAAGCTGCTTTATGCTTTGGCAGAGATAAGACCTTTTTTGACTGAACTGGATCTTGAAAAGATCAACCTGTATATTGAACAAGTTGACTTTTCTATCCATGGATTTGAAGCCCTGGCCACGGGCGAGAGTCTCTTGCATTGGCTCAATTCTGAGCCTAACCCCAATAACCTTTATTTCGTCCACCACTTTCCTTTGGTTCTTTCCATTAGCAGACTTTCATGGACTCCTGCATTGGGTCAAGAATTCCTGGCCTTTTTCCATAATGTGCATATGGACAACTGCACTTTCCAGGAGATTTGCACCCAAATTACCCAATTCGGTAATGAAAACCTTTGCTGTGCTGTGTTTGGAGCTAGTCTTGCCAAAGACCAGTACACCACGGTATTTCTGCTTCTCCAAAATGTCAAAGTGGATGCAGAAAACCGGGCCAAAATCCTTCAAAACTTCCACTTGGCTGATGTTAATGACGACGTGCGCCCACCATTTCTCTCCACCCTTTTGCTGCTTTTGGATGATTATACCCTTTCGGTCCGAGGTGACGTGGGACTGCACCTAAGACAGGCTGCCATGTCTTCCTTAGAAGAATGTCTTGATTTTTTGGAAATTAACGATCGAAAACAAGCTTTTTTGAAATTGCTTCGGATTAGCGGAGAACAAATGGATAAACTTCGAATTCAGGCATATGGGCTTGTATGCAGGTTATCCGATTATACTCCCAAACTTCCACCAACAAATTCAACTTATGATGTTTATTTCCATGAACTTTTCAACCTTTTTCATCACGTGAAAGGTGAACCCGCCATTGATTATCTGTTTTGGGAAGGCATGGTGCACTGTGCAGGAGCAATCACTGGTCCCAACAACTTGATCATCACGTCGTTCCTGCAACTAGCACGATTCCTAGATTCCAACCCAGATTCACTTTCATCTCTCGTGAGTCTTCTTAAAGTTCAGGGTAAATTCACTCTGCTCCTGCAGAGAAGACAGAAGTGTGTATTGTACACTTTAAATCTTTTGGTTCGGATATGGGATTCAGGACACGAGCCCCAACTCGATCATAATGCCTTATTTGTCCGAATCTATAATCTCCACATCAACACCTCCAATATTACCAGAATATCCTTGGTGGTCCGGTTGTTCCTGTACCTAGGCTCGGCCGGCTCTGTTCCTTCCCAAATCAAGTTGAAGGCCAGGCAAAGATTACTCTGGCTCCATGAAAAGCATCCATTGGAGAGAGTCCGAGTTCTAGCCCTAGAGGCTCTTTTCGAGATATCAAATGAAGTCAATGACGAAGAAGTCAATGAAAAAGGAATCAATGAAAAAGGAATCAATGGAGAAGAAGCTACGTTTGGTGTTAGCTACCAGTTGACGCAGGGCGTCACGCAGGAATTTAAAAACATGTATTTAAGTATATAGAAGAAAGGAAGCAGTTCATAAGTCGTAAACCTCGGGTGTAAAACTGACGCTGGAGCCTGGGCTAGAAGTTAGACTAGCAGTTGGGCTGGAAGCGGAAGTGGTAAGTTGCCAGAAGCAGGCATAGAATCTGGGCTGGAAGCTAAAAGCGGGAGTAGTAATTGGTCTTACAACCCAACCACTAGATTATCCCCGTCTCCATGTAAGGTGCCCTGGTTTAAGTAGGTCACCTGACTCCAGCGGCGCTTTGTAGGTTTTAAGTTTTCTGGACCACTAGGAATTGTGGTATCCTTAGAAAAGTTGGGGGACTGGTCGAGTTCGTTCTGGCCCTTCAAGTTTTTCAAGAACTTAGTAAACATAAAATAGTATGGAAGTAAATTGAGTGGAAGTGGGAATTACTATTGGATCAATTCAGAATTGATGGCTGTGAACTTTGCAAGAAGAATAAATCCACAATTGATATTTAATTTAAAGGTGTAGCTTTGTAACACGTAAAGGTGAAAAGAGAAAAAGGTGAGTGAATGAGAGGTTTGGGGGAAAGACCGGGTTTATATAGGGGTGAATATGTGGCTGTAAACGGAGGTATATAACCGAGGACATTGCCCAGGGTGCGGCGGTGACGGCACGTTCGATAAGATCAAATCGGCACTGTGTGCAGGCAGCGAGTGTGGAGAACCTCAACCGAGGGTATGTGCTCATGCACCATGCAAGCGCCACGTGAGGCACTGCCCTCCCCGGCGAGCAACATTCTCCTAGTGGTCTGATCTCGCCCGCTTACCCTTACCCTTCCCCTTCCCCTATACTACCATACCTAGCAAACAAATGGTGTTTCAGGGTATGCACCATGCAATTCAGCTCAAACCCAAAATGGGAAGGTATATGCAGGGATGGATATGCACGACCCACCCATCACAAGCTCGTGCAGGGGGGAGGGGGGCTCGCTCCTTGTAGATCGATTCCATTGTTATGGAATTTAATTCAATAGTTCAATATTTAAAGGTCAGGGATAGAGATTTGCGCGCGCCAATGGCAATCACTCCCTGTATCAACACCATGCTGTGAAACACTAATTTGAAGGCCAACGCCTTGGTTCTGCACTATGCACAATGCACTATCACGGCCAAGGATCTGAAACCGTGAAAGTTGTGTTTCAGAAACACCTGACATGACACGACATCTTAGCAAGCATAATAGTATATAAGAACATGGATTCCCACCCTATCAATGTAACCACTTTCCTCTCTAGTCTGCATAAAGTAAAACTAAGGATTGTTTAGCCAGCCATGCGCCACCAATTGTCCACTAATTGCCCACAAACTATCCACTAATTGCCCACTTATTGTCCACTAATTGTCCACTAATTATCCACCAACTATCTACTAATTGTCCACCGATTGTGTGAAGTCATATGCTACTCTACAATCAGTAGTATGGTAAAGGATAAGGGCCCATAGGCATTAATAATAACTTAATATAAATATATTTCTAGTTGCTCACAGAGTTGAATTGCTCACAGAGTTGAGTTGCTGGTACAGAGAAGTTGCAGGTACAGAGAAGTTGCAGGTACAGGTATCAAATCAATCCTTCCTCAAACCTATTAGAGCAACCTTTCTTCAAACCTCAACTCATTGTTGATTGGCATGCCCACTAAAAGACGCAATAAGTTCTCAATGGCAAGCCGTTGCTTGTTTAAGCCGTTGATGGGCTTATATCCAGGCTTGGACAATGGAGCCTTCAACCAATAACTCAAAAAGGTCAACACAGCATAGAAGTTCTCATACTCTGAGTCGCCGTGTTTCTTATAGCTGACACGTTGGAAGAATTCGGTCATGATCACCAAATCCAAAATCAAAGGAGTGGCCAAAAGCGAATCCTCACAAACATTGTGGATGGAGATTTTATTGTGGCCTCCAAGCATCAATTCTGAATAGTACTCATCCATGGCCACCTTGGAGTCGCCCACTGCAGGTAAGTACTTGATGACAATACAGTGGTCCACGTGATTGCCGTCTTTTTCGTTGTACAAGATTTCGTTGGACTCGATCATATCGTCCACCACCGATTGCTTGGAGATCTCCTTGGACCGGAATTGCAATGGCGAAGAAAGGTTAAAGCCATCGTTGTTACCCAAATGGTTATACGAAGCAATCAGGACGGGCTTGATACCTGCATCCACCAAGAATTGTGCCAATACCGATTTGATTTTTGTTTGTCCAGACTTGAAATCGTCTCCACCAATGAACGACTTGTGCTTTTCTGCCAAGGCAATGGCACCGGGAACAAAAGTGTTCTGGGGAGATCCATTGATATAAGGCACTTGGTCCAAGATGCATGCCACAGCAAATACTGTGGAGGGAGAAACTTCAGCATGGTTATTCTTGATTGCATTAATCAAGTTCTCATGTGTATCGTTGATTCCAGGAATGATTCCGGCATACCGTTCGGTATTGGCCGTCCAAAGCACAATGACTTTATCCAAGCCGTTTTCTTTCTTGAAGTTCTGGATATCCGACCGGATTCTCTCCACATCTTTCCACTTATCTCCAGTATTGGGTTCTCCATCGCTGGTCTTATTGAAGATATTGTCTGCACGCTCCTTCTGGTTGATGGCAATGAAATCAGGGTAGTACACTGATGGTAAGGGAGTGATATCCTTGAGATCATCGACCAATTGCCTCTGCAAGTCCACATCAAGCACTTTGGCTCTTTTCATGGCCTTATCCAAAGGAAGCTTGGAGATATCCCATCCACCCACCACCAAGTCGTTGGGGTTGACAAATGGTAAGATCAGGTTGAATGGAGCATACACATCGTTCCCTTCACTATCCACCCCGAGTTTGATGGTGGACGATTGGGTCACCGATCCATAATAGTTGGCCTTAACCGTACCGTCCTTGTTGTCGAAACTCAATTTCTTTTTGTTGGCCAAGATGGCGGCCATGAGCGTGGTACCATTGTTACCGCCGAGTCCCACCAACATCAACCCTGTTTTGGGGGTTTTCAAGTCGACCTTGAACTCATAGTCTGTTTCGGTTGGGGTGACATTCAAGTCTCCAGAGGGAGTTTTTTCCACTATGGCCGATTCGTACTTGAAGTTGGTGAAAAGGGCCCCATCTTTTTTGACGGCCTTGGTGTTGAAGTTGACAGTCATGACAATGAGAGAAAGAATATGTATGTATTCTTCGAAGAGGGAGAAGGAGAATATGTATGTATTCTTTGAAGAGAAAGAAGTTCTGAGGAAGAAGTTCTGAGAAAAGAAAAAAACTGTTGGAGGAATAATTGAGAAGTGACGAATTGCCGGCAATTTATATATTTTGTCCCGGAACCCCTCTCGGTGGCTGCATTTCCCGGGAAACCCAGCGGGCGTGCATATAGCACCGTGGTACAGGATTTCGCCGAAATTTCGGCGAACACGCGCTACTTTGTGCACACCCAAATACCCCTATACCCCCGTCAAAAAAAAAAACAGCGCCTCGGCACGAATCCAAAAGTGCTAGGAGTTGAACTTGAAAAGGGGCCGAGTAATGCAATTGGTTCAGTTCTGTGTGTTTCTGTGTGTTTTATATGTGGTCTTGAGTCAGTCCATACACTCTTGGTTCAACACAAAAAAAGACAAGTTACTTGAAACAGGATCTGAAACACCCGATTCTGCCGAGCAAAGCAGACAAGAAAGGTTCAGCCCAATTGGGAACCGTTGAAGCTCCAAAAATAAAAATTAAAAAAAAAATACAAAAAAAAAAACACAGCTCAAAAATCCTGGGTTTTTCACATGCATTCCCCAAAAATATTTGAGAACCAAAATACAAAAATACAAAAATACAAAAATGATCCACGGAGAAAGACCTTCGATGGATGAATGAATGGATGGATAATATCTCATGAATTGTGTTACATGCAAGAGTGGTGGGTGGATACAACACTCATATAGGGGGATTGAGGTCATTTAATAAGGAACCTGTTACTTGGAAACCTGTTAATTGGGAACCAGTGACAAAGGAACCAGTGACAAAGGAACCAGTGACAAAGGAACCAGTGACAAAGGAACCAGTGACAAAGGAACCAGTGACTGACAAAGGAACCAGTGACAAAGGAACCAGTGTTAATAAGGAACCAGTCAATAAGGAATCCATGGTACTACTCCCATTCTCAATTCTCCATTACTAAACCCCTTCAGCTACCTTCCTGCAGACTACCTAATGATAGCCTATTCCTCTTTTTTTGAGGATATCAACGAGTATAGTTTCGAATAGGCAATTCACGTGCTTACAAGAATCTAACAAGTTGATGCTTTGGGCCTTCCAACCAGAATTGACACTTGCCATTTATATTTTTTGGTGATGTTTATGGCTGTTATCATTTAAGCTTGCTCTTTCCTCATAGTTTGCTCATTTCTTGCGCATACTTATACTTGGACCCACTAATTATAGTGACCACTAGTATTAGCACATGGTCTACTATAGTACTGGTTTCTAGTACCTTACCAGTATACAGTGATAGATTAATAACAAGTTAAAAAGTATGGTAAACTAAAATTGCCTGCTCACTATGGTATGCCTTTTAAAAGCTTAAGTAAAAAAAAAAAATATCTATATCTCAAGTATTAGATACATTCTTAAACAAGCTATATATACTTGTAATGAGAGAAATAGCTTCATGGACATAGATACAATAACTGGATATGTAGAAGAAAATAAACCAATATAGATATAAAGGTATTAAACAAACTGCCGCTAAATCAGATTATGTAGATAAACTTAATGTACCTGTTAGATCCACCATAGGCAGGGCCTTACTTAAGAAGGTATTATGAAGCCTCTCAGTCCGATTGTAACAATGGTCATATGGCCCTTTTCGAATATTCCAGAATAATACTTACCATTGTACTGGTGGAGAGTTTTTTGGTTCCACAATTCTCTCAAAGTTTTATAAGCCACTCCGGTTCCCCCCTTTGAGGAACCATCAACGAATATAAGTTTTGGCAGATCAAGTGTCTCCAATCCCCTAATCCTATAATCCCCTAATCCTGTAACACTGGAAAGTGGACTTTGCATTAACGGGCTTGAGCACGATTCTGGAGTTCTTCTAAACAAACTTGTACATCACACGTATATTCCAGTACCGTAACATGCCATAGAAAAAACCTTATGGATGCGTTTAGCGGGGGGAACTGGATGGTGTTATATGTTTTATATTCCAGTGGCGGAGTCGGGTAACCCTTGAGGGATTTCCTGAAACCAAGGTGAAACATGCGCATCCCCTCTGGCCTCTGAGGTACTTAAGGCCGCGTATCCCCCCATATATTTTCGCAGCAATTTTTTTTAGCACCCGATCTAATCTCACTGTTGAGTCTGAGAATGGGTCTGAAAACTAGCCTAAGTGAAGAGTTTAAGGGGTGGGTCTACAAAACTAAACTAATTGTTCATTAGGCTAAGGAACATAATATTAAACCCACTATACCATAAATGTTAGATCTACCATAGTCAGGGCCCTGTCTATTGAGGTATTATGAAGCTTCTCAGTCTGATTGTTTGATTGTTACAATGGTGATACGGCGTTTGGCCATCAGAGCACTTCATTCATAGATGGTCTCTTTCGAACATTCCAGAACAATCCTTACCATTGTTCTGGTGGAGAGTTTTTCGGTGCCACGTTTCTCTCAAAGGTATATAAGCCACCCCGGTTCCTCTCTTCAAGGAAACATCAACGAATATGAGAGTTTAGGCATAAATGTATTGAAAGAACATAACAATATATGTATATATGATTCTGCCAAATCTGCATATACAGCTTTTTTTTGGATGGTTTTATAAGGAGTGGATTTTATGATGAATGGAGCTGGCTGGGTGATTTACATCCATGATATTGATGATATGTGGGGCATACAGAGGATTATGAAAAAAAAACTGCTTGACTAGATAACCCCGCCGTGTCATCTACTGAAGTAGTTCGATTCCCTCGTTTTTACATACTTTGAATGCTAAGTCTATGGTAACTGGATTTCTCACCGGAATACTAGATTGTGTCTTAGTGTTAAATTTGTATTTTGACTTGATATAAAACTACTCTAGTCACTCTAGTCAGTTTAGTCTACAATATGATGATACTCAATGACAATAGCTCTCATCCTATGTCATACACACTATAAGAATATAGTACATACAGACAAGAGTATATAGTAGAAATATGGTAGAGTATATAGTAGAGTATATAGTAGAGTATATAGTAGAGTATATAGTAGAGTATATAGTAGAAATATAGTACATACAGAGTAGATATATAGGAAAGTAAGTTTGTGTATGGGCTGATCCCGGTAGATATAGAGACTGCGTAGTCAAACATCAAGTAGAATCAAACCATTATGTTCTCTTGGTACTGATACTTTTAGTATACCAGTACTGATAGTGATATGAGTGGTGATAATATGAGTAGTAGTAGTAGTAGTAGAAGTAGTAGAAGTAATGGTAGTAGGAGACAGCATCCTGGCCGCCCTTCTAACTCTCTTGTGTACAACACTCGGGCTCTAGTCCAAATAGGTTCCCAGCTTTGTCCACCCAAAAAGTGTGCTTTATGACCGGCTTCAGGATTATTTCAACTATTTATGTATGGACAAGTATATCTTGAGTATGCTCAACAATGGATATGTTTAGTAGAGTCAATAGCTGTATGATTAAAAACTCTGATTTTTAAAATGTGGGTAGGTGGCAATGGGCAATGACTAAGCAACGAAGAGGGGAAGTTAATAAAGAGCCAGGTTAGTCTGAGGTCAGTCTGAGGTTAGTCTGAGGTCAGTCTGAGGTCAGTCTGAGAACAGGGTGTTCAGAATAGGATAGATACACATAGGAATAGAAGAAATAGAACTGACTGGGATGAATACTTATGTTCTATAACTATAGCATATCATTGTGTGTCATTGGTTCCCAAAGATATAACATGTCCAGTTCAAGGACCTAGGAAAAGTAAATCTCAATAGAAAATCTCAATAGAGAATTTCAATAGAAAATCCGAATAGTAGATCTCAAGGGAAAACCCCCTATTGTTCACGCAGTCTGGCCTCGCATTCTCGCAGCCACCTGGCCGTGCATCCTCACATTGCCGAGTCGCATTGTCCCCTCGCAGAGTCTTTTTTCCATACTACAGTATAGTCGAATCATACCCTGAAGAATATTCATTGCCTTCTTTGTGGGCTACCACATTGAGCAACAAAAAATACCGGCACGAAAACAAATCCGAAACAACAAATCTGAGACGAAAACATTCCTAGACAAAAACATAACACAAAATCATTCCTAGACAAAAACACAGCTAGACAAAAAGATGCCTAGACAAAAAACACCTAAGTAATCAAGGGAAAGCAACATGTTCAAATAAAGTTCAGTCATGTCTTGAACACAGGCGAACAAAGGCGATTATGATCTGGTTAAGATGATCTGGTTAAGATGATCTGGTTAAGCGGGGCTAAATATGGAGAAGACATCCACCAACCCGTAAACCTAGGGTACTTCTTCACCCGCCCAATCGCAAAGGTTCACATGTGTTCCAGTCATCGGTGATGCAGGCATGAAATTCGAGTCCCAGCGAGGGAATCAAGAAGAAGAATACGTGGGCTCGTAACCCGGGGTTTCCTTTTTTTTTTTTTTTTTGATGTGTTTTTTTGGTGTCTTTCTTGGCGGTGTTTTTTTGTTGGTGTGGTACCTTTATTCTATATGTGCATATTGCAGCCTTTGTTCCCCCCCCCCTTCCCCTTCCCCCTTCTCCCTTCCCCCTGCCAAAAAAAGCGCACTAGTGTGTTGGAAAAAGAAACGCTCCATACGCAATGAAGTAAAGTGGAGGAGATTTGACTCTAGACTAACCAGTTACTCATTGACCAATTGCTCATTAGCCAGCTAGTCATGATATTATTAAATGATTGAATGACCAACTGAATGACCAACTGAATGACGAATCTGGAACCAGCTTCTTCAATTGTGCTTAGTGTACTTATTGCAGTTGTTGGATATTATTGAGGTTGGCTGAAATGTTGGATATGTGAATTGCCGTGTGGCTGGCCGTAGGAATAGATGTACGTGGGGATAAATGGCCGCGGGGATAAATTCCCGTGGGGATAGATGGCCGTGGGAATAGATTGCCGTGTGGGTGGATCACTTAGACTATAATGTGGAGGGGTTGATGTTCTGGGAGCAATAGAAATGCTATATAAGGAACTGGAGGTGCTGCAGTTTCTTTCTGTTTTTTTTTTTTCTTCTTCAGAACAATATCAAACTATGAAGTTCATTCAATTATTACTTACTGCTGCTTTCACTACAGTTACTTTTGCTGAGAAGTACGCCTTCTACGCTGAGCCAGATGGAGGAGACATGTATCCTCTTCGTTTAAACCCTTTAGGCGACTACGATGCGCTTACCTACACTACCCAAACGGAAACAGTGCCCGAACTTTTCGATAAAGTCAACAACGTTTTTAAGGTCGGTCCATTTACCCTTGGCACTTTCGACAATAACTTCGGTTACGCAGTAGGCGTGCCGGGATATGAATTTGAATTCGATGAAGAACGGGGTGGTTTAATCACGAATGCATGGGGTCTCGTTTGTCCTAGAGCTCCAGAATCAAACACTTACTTTGCTTTCGAGCTTCCACCAGAAAATTTCCATAATTGCTTAGATGTGAGTTTCTTCATTAAAGTTGTGGAAGATGATTAGGTGTTTGCTCCACTGAGCTTTGAGGCTTCGAGCATTTCCCATTTTCTCTAAAGCTTTTTCAATCAGACTCCTCCCATGGTTCATGAGGTCGTCTCTGTTGAACATTTGGCATGTTATGTGTTGTGCTTTGTCATCTCTACTAAAGCATGAACTAGAGCGGTCATTACTTCTATTTTCTCTTTTGTTGTTGTTGTTGTTGTTGTTGCTGTTTATACTTAAACAATACTATGAACTCTTATAATTCATAACGTCCGTCGTCTCTTATTCTATTCATTTTAGTGATCCTGCCCGTTCCCTTTTCTACGGGGACGTTGTTGTTGTTGTTGTTGTTGTTCACACTTCAGCGATTCCTGCATATATCTGTTTCATCGGTCCTAATTACATTACATTAAAAAAACACTTTGATGTACTGGTTCTTTATGTTCCAATAATATGGGGCATACCTTATATAATAAAACCTTTAGTGTGTGTGTATCCTGCATATGCGCCTTATAACAGAACCGGAACTTAGATTTTCCCGGGGGGGGGGGGGGCCTTCTCACCCGTACACCCGGCTACGTCAGCAGAAAAAAGCCCAACGCAAACCACCGTTTTTTCCATCGTACGGAAATAAAAGTGAGCTTGTTGGAATCCTGGAATTCCGGACGTTACAATGCATTTTTTTAGCTGAAAAAAGTTTCGTGGAGGACTTTTTGGAGATCCTGTAGCTGGGCAATTCCGGTCGCGGCCCTCAATTCCGGCCAAATTCGGGCCAAATTCGGGCCAAGCTATTACATACCGTATCAGCATCAGTGCTCATAATTATTCATCATATAAGTATAAAGCCAACCACCTAGTTTCAACAACCAGCCAGTCCATCGCCAACTACTTAAGTAGCTCAGATTCCTATTTCCGAGGAATCATCAACAAAAAAAAAAATCATACTAAACACAGTACCTGACTGATAACAAGATTCTACTTAAGTATGAAATATTAGGTAATGATCAATCACCAAAACTCACTGGCCTGTCATGGGAAATGACATTGGTCCATTTTAACCGCTAGTCACTAGATAATATTACTAAATATCCACATTATAACAAAACTCATTTATCTTCTCGATGGACATCACTTGAGCATCAGCAGATTCGCTCCAGAACGAATAGAAGTCGGAATTTGTGAGCTTCCCACTAGCATCCAATAAAAGCATTGTCCAATCGGATCCCCTAAGGCCCCAGTAATAAAAATAGAAAGGATAATAAGGATAACAAGGATAACAAGGAACAAGGATAACAAGGAATAAGGATAATAAGGATAATAAGGATAATAAGGATAATAAGGATAATAGGGATAATAAGGATAACAAGGTAAGCAAGGATAACAACCCAGTCTCTAGATTTAAGATTTCAAAATATTGGATTCTAATGAAAGTTTGTGTGAGTACACCATTTGCTTTGAAAGACTGTTGTGAAGGGGTCCGAAACGTTTTGAATTCTTGGATTGTTTAATTTTGTTAGTGTGGTTTGAATCGTTTTGTCGAGCTGGTTTGAATGCTTTTGGAAAACACTGTATGAGTCCTAGATATTTTAGTGATTTTATGTTTACTTGGTTCTCAGTTGGTGTTGACAGTGTTCTTCAAAGTACAGTGCTTTTAAAATTACAGTGTTTTTCAAAGTACAGTGTTTTTCAAAGTACAGTGTTTTTCAAAGTACAGTGTTTTTCAAAGTACAGTGTTTTTCAAAATTAAACAAACCAAGAATTCAAAAAAATGTGTTTCGTGCACCCCTAACAAGTTGTTGTACACAAGAGAACAAGGAAACCCAGTTCATGTTCCGTCTGTTTTGACCCTTGGTTGGTTGTACAAGACTCGCAAATCAAATGCAGTACATAAGAGGCAGTCGTCCAGATTCAAGATTAACAGATCTAAGATTAACATTTCAGAGGATTGAATTTTTCAATGAATGAAAGTTGGTGTGAAACATTACGCCATTTACCATTTGCCATTTGGTTTGAAAGAGTATGCGAAGGAGTACAGTGTTTTCGAATTATTGGCTTGAAACATTTTGTCGCGCTGGTTTGAATACTTTTGAGAAAAACACTGTATTCACTCTTTTCACTCTGCCCTTTGACCTTTGACCTTTTCGTGGGGTACCCACATTGAGTGAGCAACAAAAAACACCGAGACAAAATCATTCCTACCCGAAAAACACAACTACAGTGTTTTTCAAAAGTACAGTGTTTTTCAAAACGATTCACACCAGCGCGACAAAACGATTCAGACCATACTAGCAAAATTAAACAACCCAATAGTTTGGCAAATTACTGTTTTTAATACTCAATAAAGATTTCACATAAACAGTGTATTTCAAACCCTTAATCCTTAACAATTTTTAAGTCGTGAGTACGAAAGTTTTTCAAATTATTGGTTTGCTTAATTTGCTAGTCTGGTTTGAATAGTGTTCAAAAAGACTGTACACGAAAAACACAACTACACGAAAAACACAACTACACGAAAAACACAACTACACGAAAAACACAAGTTCACGAAAAAATACTTAGATGAAACACAATTAGATGAAAACACAATTATACGAAAAAACCCTTGGCAAAAAAACCTAATAAATTAAAGGGAAGCATTATGATAGGGGTCCAAATAAAGTTTCTTTATGCCTTGATAATGTGTCTTGATAATGTGCTTGATTGTATAGGGCCTTTTAACCAGCGCGCTGGTAGTGTTGAGAGTTGTGATATACACTCCCATAATCTGGAACAGTTATCAAGTTGGAGTTCAACAAGTCCCTTAAGTGTGGGACTTCA